>WYEA01007653.1:17715-35419 GCA_033558465.1 Alcedo atthis | reverse complement strand
ATCCTGCTCAGGCAGGGGGGTTGGGCTAGATGATCTTCTAGGTCCCTTCCAACCCCTAACATTCTGTGATTCTGTGATTAAATTAGTGAGAGCCAAAATACACCTCTGAACCTTACTGATTCAGTTATTTCAGTTGTAATAGAGTATTTCTCATAAGTGACCAAAGGTAATATCTGCTGTACAGTCCCTCTGCCCAGGATCAAATACCTTTGAAATGACGCAGTATTAACTGTATTTTTTTCTCATGTTGTTTTTGTTGCAGGGTCAGCTGCCTGTCACACTGCAGCTTGATGTGTTCAAGCGCACATTCCAATTCACGTACTACATTTTCCTGTTCTAGGATCTTTATTTCCTGTTCTTCAATGTGCAGTTGCAGTTTACGTTCAGACTCACGTAGGCAAACAATCTAAGAAAGAATTACACCGCTTTTGTTTTAAGAAACCATTTTGATAAAAAATTCTGTCCTTCTGCTTATAGATTAAAGCATGCAAAAGCAATGGTCTGTCTCTACACACCTTGGAAACAGACTTACCCACTGCTACAAGGTCACACTTCAGAAATGAGCATTTTGATCACGTGGACTACTGGATTTTTACTGTGCAGAATTTAAACTGAAACAATAGTGCTTTCCTGATTCTTCCAACTTGCAACCCACAGACAACTCATTCACAAAATCACCTGAGGTTCACTCAATGTCACAAAGACACACCACATCCTAATACATTTGAGACTTACGTTTCTAGATGTCAGTATGATTCTGCAGTATATGGCTGTATGCACTGCAGGCAGTATATACTAAAAGAGTGTATACTGCATTTAGAAAAGAAAAAAAAAAAAGAATACTAGAGTGAGCTTTATAAAGCCAGATGCTGGGAAGAAATTCAGCATGATACTGCTATTTAAATATGTTGCTGCTCCAAAAGCTAGCAGCACAGAGTAGTGGAAAGGAGCAAGGAAATTTCCAGATTTGCAGCACATTTTAATCTAATAATCCCAAACAAGATATACAAAGTTAACACAAAAGTTTCCTATTTAGGTTAATGTCAAAATTAAAAATATCTACATTAACAGCATATATTTGCAACCTGAAGAGATTTTCACCAAACACTGTTGAATTTATTTCTATTTCATGACACCATTTAATTTCACTACCTAGAATAGTAACTGAAAATAGGATAAAATATTATTCAGTAGTAAAAACAAACCTTGTTAAAGTATTTGAAGAGGATAGCTCTGAGCTCAGCAGCAGACAGGGAAACTAGTTTTCCTATTATATTATTCTCTCTCTGTGAAAGAATCTGAGAAGATGACCTAAGCAAATGCTGACGATTCTGAATACTTTCAGTCTTGTAATCAATAGCAGCCTCCAGGGCTTCAATTCCTTCTTCCAGCTGGAAAAGCACATGTTCCTCCTACAGAGAAATATGGGTAAAATCTTTTTTAAAAGTCTACAATTAATCTTTATATACACAAGGCATTTTTAAGTTCATTTTCAGAAATGATACTGAATTTAAGGGCAAGACAAACTAGTAGTAATATAGAGAATGGGATGGAAAAAATAAGAGGTAGAATACAAATCTTTAATGTAATATTTTCCTTTTTATCCTTCCCTAATCCTCCACACAGTTTGACTTCTGCTATTTTATTTTTTGTTTGTGTTAGTTTTCTGTTGGATTAATGAATGAAACAGGTCAGTAAGGCATCTGGTGACACTAGCTTGTGTAGGGAAATGACTGAAATGTATGGCTTGAACCACTGCAGACGATTCTGTGGACTGAGCCGAGTTCTTTCTAGTACATTATCACCTCAGCCATATGCCCATACTGTATCTAAAATATTAAAATGAATCTGTGCATTTTATATAAATTCATTGTATCTTCAACATAATTATACTGATTAACTCATGTGCAGACCGTCCAGCTAATATGCATTATTATTATTGTTGTAAAAATATGAAGGCCTTCAGGTAAAGTTGCCTTTTGCACAAAACTATGAAAAAAAATCAAGGGCAATGGCTATGTCCTCATTCTATGTCCTGACATTAAAATATCTGCCTATGATAAACTCGTGAGCTTCTAGCTCCTTTATTTCTGTTATATGATCCTTAGGCAAGTGCAGTTTGCCAAGGCACTAGCTGAATTAAGTTTCTCTGAACATAAACATTGATGAACCATATGCAAGTAATGCTATCATAGCAGTATTTTACTGTTGCTACTTACAAAAGCAGCCAACCTCAGTTCCTTGGTTCTAGCTTATCTATTATTTGAAGACATTTTAGGTTCCAGCAGAACATGTTATTATACAATGCTACCTGGTTTAGGTATATTTACGGTATTAAGGTACATATAAAATCTCAGAGGTGCTTGCTTACTTCAGCTGACAACACTTTACCATCTTTCAGTTTCTCATCCACACTACTTCTTCTTTTTAGTAGCTGATCCCTTTCTGTTTCGAGAACTTGAATTTTTTTCATAATGTCTGTCTTATCTTCAGTGGTGCTGCCCTGAAGCTGCTTATCTTTATCACACAGTTCCTGATCCAGCATACTTAAGCGAGTAGACAGTTTCATACTATCTTTGTTTAATGCCTAAAAAAAACCAACACAGCATCCATAGATATAAAATTGACATTTCCAGTAAGAAAAGTGTAGTAAGAAAACATCACTTTCTGAAGTGAAAGACCTGCTTCTTGCAACAGGACCCCATTTATAACATTTAATATTTACTCAAATGATTTAAGAAAACAAAAATGCTCAACAGGCAGTTTTCTATATACTAAAAATTCAAAGGGCTAGTCATTGTAAGTGACAATGATACTTCAATTCCTATTCACTTTTGCTACTGAAAAATCAATAGTTTCCCTGTGATGTTCTCTAATCTGCAAAAGGACTGAGTCATTTTTAGATATCTCATTGTTTATTGCTCTGCAAAAAGTGAACTCTACAGTTGTTTTTGCTGGTTGTTTCAATTTGGGGTAGAAAAAAGTTAATACAAATTATTATTCTGTGTTATTCACATTTAAATGTTGGTTTGCTCAAGCCACACAATAATTTCATGGCACTGGTACAGATAGTGGTCATATTGCTTGAGCCTTTTCTATCTTGTCTGACTTCTCCCCAATGAGTTCTTAGTAACCATGCGAACTCTGGTGAATTTCAAGTTTTATCTTAAATCACCTGACTAGATCTCAGTTTCTTGATTTCCAGGTGGCTCTTCTCTTGCAGTAATGCTTCTTTTTTTATTACAATGGCTTCTCTCTTCTTTAAATCTTCTTCTAGTTCTGCTAACTGTTGGTGTTGTTGAAGAATTCTTTCCATTTCTTCATCCAGCCATTTCTTTTGCTCTTCTAATTTCTGAAGTTTAAAGAAATCCAGAGAGCATGAACCAGGACTTCTTGGTTCAAAATGTTATTATTATATTTTTCCTTTTTAGAGTAACTGATAAAACTGTAGATGAAATTGACTTTTTAAATGTTAACAATAATTCTGCAAGAGAATCTGTATTCAGAATAATACAAAAATTGTCCTGCTTGAAAAAGAGGCTAATAGATGTTACATTGCTACATTTTGTATATTAAAAAAAAAAAATGTATCAGATGCCTTTAGTGAGTATCACAGCAACTATGTTTGGAAGATAGCACACCAATTCACATAGCCCATCCTCATTGCATTAAAGCTGCCCATGACTAGCTACTTGTGGAAACATTAACTGACAAGAAATTATGATATTGAAATGAGGACAGTAAATGAGAACTCTGATTCTGGTAGCCCAGTCCATTAATACTTTATTCTGAAACTGTGTTTTATCAGTGGATATATTCCTGGTAAGGTTAACAAGTTGCCTTCATTTAAATTTCAAAATTCTTTTTCACGTTTGGAGACTTTGGGTAGCTCACAAAACTCATATGTTCTAATGTCCACATCTGAAATAATGTAGGTGGTGTGGCTGCATAACAAACACCTACTTCTCCAACTTTGTTAGAAACAACCAGAATCACAGACTTCCATCATCTATGTTGAAGGAGGAAACAAAAAAACACCAAACAAACCATGGAACTTTCATAACAAAGCTTGTCATTTCACCCTCAATCCTAACAGACACACAAACCTGTTTCTCATGACCTGAAGTCTCATGCCTCTGGATCAGTATCTTTGACAAATAATAGGAAGGACATTAAAGACTCTCCTTTATTAAAAAGAAAAAACAAGAACAGATAAGACTATACTCCCAATTTTTGCTACATCAAAAAAGATGATAAATAAAACTCTTCTTCCAAACATTTTACAAAGATGGCTAGGGGTTAAGAAAGAAACTTTTATTCAGGGTCCTCAAAGTTTGAGAATAGATTAGCTACCTGTAGCGTCTGTGAAGTTCCAACGGAGTTTTTTTTTTCATTTTTAAATGCAGCAATCTCTTTATCCTTAAGTTTAAGAATTTTTTCTTGTTGCTCCATCTTTAGTTGAAGTTCCTATGAAGAAACAAAAAGCCCTATTCTTCCTATCTCAATTTTTTAAATGCATTTATTGTTAGTGTCCACATGAGTATATAATATTAAATATTGACCCTGAATTTATATGTAAAATTGAAATTCAGAGCTAGATATCATGTAATAAAATAAATTATATTTTAAAAAAAGCTGAAGAGAAAGGTAAACTGAAGATGTATGTAAAATGGTAAAGACGTCTTCAGTGCATTTTCAAGAAAGTAATTATTTAAAACTATGTAAAGCCTGGGAGTATGGGTTTTGTATTGTCTTTGGGCAAGCAAGGACAAAATTGGCTCAAGTCAATCTTTGTCATAAATAAACAGGAAGAATCCTACTTTAATTTGTTGCTGGTCCCGCTGAATCTCTGCTTCTAGCTGCCTTTTATTTTCATTCTCCTCATAAAGTCTCTTCTGCAGCTGATTCTGCTGATGCTTCATCTGAGCCACATTTTGCTCAAGTTCTGTTGCTTGTCTCTCACTTTGGTTAGATAACGAAGCCAGATTGTTAGTGTCTTGCTGCTGCTTCTGTAACGCCTGAATATTCATGGCAGATTTCAGCTTATTAGCAGGAAAACTTAAAAGTAAAATATTACTTCAGTCTCTATTTCACTGTATTGTTAAGTCATTATGATTTACTCTGTCCAAACAATCTCTCATTATTTTTGTGGTCTCTGATTTATCAGGTTGGCACATGCAGAATTAATCTAAGCAACATGAAGAAGTAGATACAGTTCATACCTGGCAATACAATGAAAATAATAAAATCTGACAGAAATCACAGCTCAGGAAAACATGCAGAGAAATAATGGCATCACAATACTGATCCCGAGCTCAAATCAATAAGCCAACTAACTCTTTCTACATGGAGCTTGCCTGACTCACCGTAAGATCAAAGGGTACAGAGCACCTAAGTTGGTCCTACAAATAATTTAAACTTAGGTATAGCAGAACTTAGAAGGAGGTGGTCAGTGCCAACCAAATATGTCTGTATTTGACCTGGTCTTGCAAACCATCACAGAGATTTGCTTAGAGATGGAATGTAGTATTTTCATAAATCATTATTTTTATTTCTGACAGGTACTAAACTTATTGTCCCTTTGTGTAGGTTCTTTTATGGTACCACATATAAAGGTGTATGTATAAGCACCTCACATTGCCCACTTCTTTCTTGTTTTCTTATCTATCAAGAAAATATTCTCTGTATCTAACCATATATGTGTTATATAGCATTCTGAGTGTAATACTGGTCAATTTTTGTTAGCTATTTCAATCCAACCAGCTTCCAACACGTAAAACTGGTGAGAGGTTTACAAGCAGGGTGTTAAGTTTCAAAGGTGATAGAGAGACAGAGATTTGAGAATATTAATGATGAGATCAAAAATACCTGCACTTTCAACTTAGCTGCATCCATCTTCTTCCGGAACTCTTTTTGTAACTTGGCTTTCTCAGGAATGTCTCTCAGCTCCTTATTCTCCAGCTCCTGAAGCTGCTTTTGTGTTTCAGCCAGTTCCATTTTTGCCTGCTCAAATTCTTGCTCCAATTTAGTTATCTTCAAAGAATACTGCCTGCTTACAGACCGAGTATCCTTACCTGAAAGAAACCACATATCCAAATACTTTAAAAGCAGTAGGAGAATCAGTTGAAATGTAATACTTAATTCTGTATTTGAATCATTATGGGTTTACCCAGAATGAAGTAATTTCTGAGACATTTTCCAACCCTAAAGGAACATACTCTGAAATAGAGAAAAAGGAGTACTTAAATCTGAATTCTTCTGATCCGAGTCATCTGATGCCACTAAATAAAGTGCCACCTGAGTGCCAAATAAAGTGAAATTTTTCTGCCTACTATAGTTTTTGCCAAAATGGCTCCCCTGTTTTTGATATATTTTGCCTTTTTTTTCCAGAAATATATGTAGTTTATTTATTACTTAACTTTCAGCTTAATAATCAGTCCACAACTTTGGATTGCACTGCCACTCCCTGACTTGCCCTTTTTGGGCAATCTGTCAAATATTGCTATTACTTGGGGCACAGAGTATTTCTCAGTACCAAAAGACAACCTTGGGTAAGATATGCACAGGAGAAGAATGTGATTCAAGGGGTTTAACAGAAAGATCCTTACTGCCACCATAAGGCTAGTTTCTAGCAGGCAGATACATGTATCAGAACTGAGGTGTAAGGGATGTAGGGTAATAAGGACCTTTTCCCTCATCCCTTCCTGACTCCTTCTCTACTGCCATGTTGGGAATGTTTATATTCCCAGCACAATGATGTATCTTCTCTCCTATCCCAGACATCCTGTGACAAATACACGTCCACAAAGAGATCTGTAGCACTGAGCACACATGAAAAATTACACTATGGTTGGATAAAAGCAACAATCAAAAAAGCACAAAAAATACTTAACATATACATCTGCATGTCATAGCAGACTAGGCTGTAATGATAATTTATAGCTTTTAGTGCAACAATAGCAAGTAATTAATGAAAGATATTAATATTTAAGTTATTAGAAGTATTCTTGCATAAGATAATTACATAAAAACGAAGACATGCAAGACTTCAGAAGTTTGGTGCCTTCTGTTTCTGAACTTCTTAATTCTAATTTTCCCTAAAGGAGACAGTTACCTGTTTTTACTAATTCCATAATAAGTTCCTCTTTCATTTTTATATTAAATGTTAGTTCTCTCATTTTTTGCTCAGACTCAGTGAGTCTCAATTCTGAATTCTTTAACTTCTGCATGTTAAAAGCATGACTTTTCTGGAGGCTGTCAATCTCTTCACCTTGAAAGAAAACAAAGAAATATGGAGATAAAAAACCTGGAATAACTATCCAAAAGATAGTAATCTGAAACATTGCACGTGTAGAGTTCTTTAATATCCAGCAAAAGAATCAAAAAGAGCAAAAGAATCTTTTCCCTGCCATATGCCTGAACAGGAAATATAGGATGGTATGCACTAACATTTCAAGCCTCAAAGTGGGAGGAAAAATATTCCTGAAACTATTTTAGTGCATCTCTGTTAAGATGATAGCATTTATTTTCTTACATTTAAGCAGTACTAAAGATTTATATTTAAACTTTTTTTTGATGTGTGTTTTCTGCCTAAGAAGTATTACTTAAAAAATTACTTACTCAAAAGCCTACATTGAACTATAACAAAAAAAATATTTCAACAAAATATATATATTTTGTTGAGATAAATAATTACATATGCTAAAGATGTTATTGCATATTCTGATACTCTAGTAAGATTTGCTCTCATGACCTCCATTTTACCTGTGGTTGTGTCAGTCTGTAGTGCAGATTTGTTGGATAAATGAGACTTGTCTACTTGACACTCCATGTCATTTAGATCAGGAAGAAAACACGGAGAAACCCGCTTTCGTGTCCACATTTGGTTCACGGAATGCCTAAGGGAGAATGAAAAACATGCTACATTCCAAACACACAGAATTTTTTTTCTTTCAGCTTCATGGAATGCATATGATCCTAACAGAGAAGAATCCCAAACTCAAGCATTTGTGTCTTCTTTCCCATCTACTGTCTACCTCCCCACCCCCTTGATCTTGGTAGATTCTGGCCAAGAACAAGGAATATGGAATTTTTATTAAATCTAAAATTTGTGTTTATGAAACTTACTTTGTAATATGACCAGTTGGTCCCATAAATTTACCATAAGTAATATCACAAATGGTTTCATATTATGGCAGGATTAGGCAGTACCACCACCCACCACCTTTACAATACTTTTGTTTGTTACAAAAATTTTAAAATAACACAAAAATTACTTAAGTGAGGTTTTCTTTTTGCTGCCTGTATTTTCTTCTTCTTCGTCACTCTGATCAGAGAGGTGGCAGTGAAGGACTTTATCCTGATCTTCTATGTTGCTCAGTATCATCTGGCTGCGAGCATGGAATTGTGCCATTACCTGGGCCAGGGAGAAGGCAGGGGGGCTGGTATACACCTGTCAAAAGGCACACAAAGAAGGAGATGGGTAAAACCACTTGCAACTATTTAGCAGTTCTTTACTTTTATTTAAAAGTATTTCCATTTAAAAGTTTGTCATCACCTAAGGTTGTAATTTGCTTTTGCAATAATTAATCTGAGTGCTCAAACATCTGAGTGCTCAAAAATACCAAGAAAACACCAGAAAAGACTATAGCATTAGCCTGATTAAGACAGAACTTTTTGGACAAATGTGGCATAGCATATGTTTTAAGACACTAATAAGTAATTTTTCAGTCTTCATTGGGAAGACAAACAGCAACTGAGAAAGCCACCATAATATGTTATGTCAAGTCTAATTACTGAACTAAAAAGTTTGAGCAGGCCTCACCTTTCGGGTCTCTGTCCCAGCAGGTGGGTGAAGGGAGCGCAGCAAACTCTTTGTGAGTGGAACACTGTAGGGCCTTGCAGATGCCACAACAGCTGGCCCAACCACACAACTACTCGAGAGGTCTGAAGTTTTCACATCTGTAAACTTCTCTATTTTTTCTTTTAGCTGACCAATAAGCATTTGCTGTTCCACCATTTTCTCATTCTTATAGGAAATAAAGAACAAAGCAAAAAATAAAACAAAGCAGAACAGTTGCTGATCATGAGCTCTATAACCATCATTTCTAAATTCCACACAAAGGTCATTAATGTATATGTGATGTAAATCATTCACTGACCATAAATTCTTCTTCAGTGCACAGGCAAATTCTGCAACTACTTGAAAAATCTATGGCATATCAAACACATACCCTAAATCAAATAAATTTTAGACACATTTTTGTCTAAAAAGATTTATCCCAGGTAGTTACATTAGCTTATCTAGTCTAGTGAGAAGTAGATAACGTACTTATCAGCCCATGATTGCTTTACATGTATGAGTGTTTATGAGGAAATAAAATGGGACTTCAACAAAAATATTCAAATGAAAGGTCTGGGCTGAGTCTAATTAATTAAACATGTATACAGGCTTCCTCTCTGAGCAGTTCCACTTTAAAGATTATTTGTATTAATAAACATAAACATGATCCCAGGATCCCTTGTGCAGGCTACTTCTTTATCATCCTCCCACCCTCAATGTTACTGGTAATGCTAGTCTAAAGAGCTTACCTGCTTCTCCTACAGCAGTCTGTGAACATTGTTCAAAACTATTTATCTTACCTAAACCTATTTATCCAAAAGGCCAAAATTATATCCATTTTTAACTCCCTCTTTTCCTTTCAATTCTTTTCAAATACCATTACAGTTTGGCCTAGTAACAATAGGAAAACTGAGGAACAGCTAGTGATAGCTAACCAAAAGTATTAAATGAATGATACTTTACATTTGCTTACTTTGATTAATACATTTATATTAATGCTTTGTATCTTGTTTTCTTAGATTGGAAGTTCCTTCCAAACAAACATAGACAATGCCTTGCAAATTGACATTTTTTTGGAATACAATACATAATATTCCTGTGTCATAGAAAATAGAATATATATGTATATCTATATCTATATCTATATATCTCTATATATATGAATACGATGTTAGTTATGGTTTTAGAAGAATTAAAGGCCAACTGATGCATCTGTTTAACCCTTTTAAAAATCTGTGTCCCTGACACCTGTGCACATACAACCCTACCGTGCAACACCTGTTACATATATACATGAATGTAAACATTTAATATCTAGCACCTGCTTCCAAAGTTCTTATTCTATCACATATCACTAAATTACATATTCTTGTGAATACAAGTTAAAATATTTGACAGAAATGTTTGTTTTTCATTATGCTTCCTATTTTATATGTTTTTAAATAAAGTTGGCAGTTTAGTGGATTGAGTACCAAAATGGTGTCTGAGAGCTCTCAAGCTTCTCTTATCTCTGACACTGAAACAATCATGATCTCTTACCTATACTGTGACTGCTTCCTTTCATTACCTCTACCTTGTATCCTTCAGAATTTATATGATCATTATATCAATATGCTAAGTTGACACTATGCTGTACAGGTTAAAAAAAAATAGTAGACAGAGGTGAGGAAAAGAAAGAATTTTGTAACAGGGAAGAGAAAGATCATGACTAGTGCACTTACCTTTCATTCATTGACCCTCCCCAAGCCATCAGCAAAGAGGAGGAAAAAGGAGAAAAAGCAGAATAAGGAGCAGAGTACTACCTAACCACACTTAAGACTTCTTTTAAAAAATAATATAATAACTTATCCATATAACTGGAAACACCAGAATATTAACTATTCTATTTAAGATCTTCATGAAATGTTATACACTTAGTACCCATCCTGATTTCATTAGCAAGCACAAGATCTAGAGAAGGAAGGAGACAAGCAGTGTTTATACTATGTCGCTTATTTTTCTCTAATAGTAAATGTTCAGAAAATTAGGATGCAGTTCTGTCTTACAAAGTCAAATGGGAACAATACTGCAATTCTTAATTAAGCTGTAACTAAGTATGTCTCAGTACAACCATTCAAGTATTCTATATGACCTTTATAGCCTTTTTAGATTATGAAAGGCCTTTCACATCCTAGTTCATTAATTGTCCTGAAAATACTTAGCTGTTGCGTGTTATGCTTTATGAAACATGGAATGGGTGAGTGATTCATCTCATGTTACACAGGGAGGCTGTGCACAGCTAGGGGGACACACAAGTTCAGGAATCACACTGTCACAGCTAATTCACAAGCTCAACTCATTATGTGATACAGCTATAATTCAAACAAAACACCCATAAGAATGACAAGTAGATTATTAAAAAAGTCCTGAGGTACCTGTATTGAAATAATGCTTTCACACAGTGGAAGGGTTGTTTAACACGATTACATGTAATGTGCACCAGAGGAAAAATACCTGTAATCTATGTGTTTCTTGAGCCTCCTTTAAAGATTCAAGTTGTTCTTCATTTTCCTGTAGCAATGTCTTTATCTGATTCTGCAGCATCTGCAGTTCACGATCTTTCCGCTTAAATACTTCTTCATCCATAACTCGAGCATGCTAGATAAAAAAAAAAAAAAAAAAAAAAGTAATCTGGGGAGAAGAGGACATTATTACATTATTTTTTGTACAGTTGGAAAATAGAAAACAAATACATAAACCCCAAACCTAATTTGTTCTTAAAAGATGTGATCAGAATTGCAAATTTTTGAGATGTGTATGGCAAATTGCCTTAAGTGTTTATCTGCAGTTTCTAACAGTTATCTCTTCACTTTTGTTTTATCTACTTATTTTCTTCTGACAAGATTCTGTCTTCCAAAGGGAATAATGAACCTGTAACCAAAGCTACTTCACTGAAGTAGCTATCTAGATCCACTTACTCTCTTTAGGATGCTATGAGATGTTGGCACAACATCTCAACATCAACCATAAGATTAACACACTTCTGAAATGAATAAAATAAGGACAGCTTCCTCGTTCTGCAACTCTGTTAACAGCACAAAGACTAAAGAAACCATAAGAATGCCTCTTCAGATGTTCCTGTGGATAAATAATCCAATACTGCTTGAAGGAGATGAACTAATTTATTTTGCCCAATTTTAGACTGTTATTTGGTAAGCAATCCCCCTGTCTTCATCTCAACCCACAAGACTGCTAATTCCTGTTCATCCTATTTTCTCTCCCTTAGTTCCACTGGTGGAGGATGGGAGTCTGGCTATGAGCTGTGGTTAACTCAATATGCCACTATTTCTGTGTAGTTTCTTTGTGTAAAACAGCATTGTCTAGACATTTACAGCTGCTAGCAAAGAAATGTATATTCACATACAAGAATAGGTCCATATTAGTTATCATAAGTGTCTACATGCAAGCCCTGCTCTAGAGTCTGTACTGTCTCATTTATTTCAGCCTCTCCCTAACCATCTCCATCTGGCTGTGGATGGCATATTCACAGGGAGAAATTTAAGTTTCTACAGCTTTTATACTGTTTTGAAACTAGGAAACAGGTTTAAAATAACCTACAGAAGCAAAACAAACAAACAATAAAAAAGCTGTGATTTAGATTGATTGATAATGAAGAACTGACAGAATGTGTATGTTCAATTGCCTGATAGCAGTCCATGGAGTTATCACAGTTTGGTGTGCAAACTGAAAATGGGTTGATGTTACAAAATTCCATGTTTTTGGAGCACTGTCCCCTATTACACAACAGACTAAGAATTTTTCTGAGCTGTTCATATTGTCAGAACTTCCCTCAGTTTCAAACTGATGTACAGATATTTTAAATATCAAAATTAGTTTTCATTTGAGGATCTCTTTATTTACACTAAGTTGTTATTTTGCATGTTTTATTATTCATAGTCAATGAACTCTGTACAGAAAATATGCATTTCCTAAATGTATATGGGGATCTTCCCCAAAATAATTATTTTTGTGCTCATGTATCAGTTCTGTGAGGAGACATTATGATGCTTGAGAAGGCTGAAAGCTCATTTCCCTCTAAGCCATTGTCTGGCACTCTGAAAAAGCACTCCTCAGAGCTACCAGCATGAGAGGATCCTCACAGGATATCTGCATGCAAAGAGTCATGTATCTTGTTTTGAAATTCTCACCTCTGCAGGAAAGATACAAAGAAATATGATGCCACCAAAAAGCGGGACATTGACATAATAAGGCAAGAGCAAATGTTAGAAAAGTGATAGGACAGAAAAATCTGTAAATAGTTTAGAAACTCAGCTAAAGCATGGTAACAGAAAGGAAATGCAGGAGTTTTTGGTGAGAACACTGCTGAAGAAATACAACTTAGGAAATTAATGATGACAGATAGAATATTTGCAACTTAGTATTAGATAGACAAGTATACTACATACATAGATTAGATATTACTAGATATAAGTTGTAAAACCTAGCCCATGCATACCTTAGTGTGCCTGCCCCTGGGTGCACCACCCAATCTAGTCAGTGGACGGGCAGAGACAGAGACAGCCTTGATGCTGTGCAGACACTTTTCAGCAAGGCCTTAAGCACTAGTGTATCACCAGCATTGTACTGGTGTAAAACACAGCAACCTGTGAGCTGCTGTAAATAAAATTAACTCCCACCCAGACAAACTCAGCACAATCTCTACTCCATATTTCTGTACCATGTATATCATGCTCAGGTCCCACGGTATCTAACAGAACCTCACTTCTTGTCCATTGATTTACACAGAGATATCATACCCTTAGTCTGTGGGCCATTCCTGTAAAATACTGTCAAGGGGTAGCAATTCCTTTTTTTTAAAAAACACCAGTTTTTCTTTTTTTTCTCCCTGCCTGTGGGGGTGGGGCCGGGCCAGTCGGGGCTGGAAGGAGCCAGCTGGGACATGCACGCAGAAACAGAAGAGTGGTTTCGAGAAGCTCACTCTACTTTTTTCTGGTGTGAACCTGGGAGGAAGGAAGCTGCCTTTTTTGAGCCCATTTTCATCTTCCCAGCCTGATTTTCTCAAACCAGTTCTTCATCGCCACAATTCTCTGGAGCATCTCTGCCAGCTGCGTATTTTTTGGGTTCATCTGACACTTTGATCCCCTGGACCCTGTTTTTCTTAAACCGGAGTGGGGATATTTCAAATCATTCCCTTTTTTCTTTTTCTTCCCTTCCCCACCCCTTCCTTTTCAACGGCGTTTCCTGGAGGCCCCTGCTGGTTGTCAGAGGGAAGGGCAGCCATCTGTGTCTGTTATATATACTGCTGTTTCAGAGTACATTTCTCTCTCTCACTCTCTCTCTCTCAATCTCTCTCTCTATATATATAGTTTAGTAAACTATTGTCTCCATAGACAAAGGACAAATACCCATACAATGTTCCTAAAATGTCTACATAGGTCACTTACTCTATGACTTGAGTTCTGTCCATTATGGTCATTCAGGACAGGAGAGGCATGTTATGTTCATATACTGTTAAAGAACATCAGCTCAGGCTGGGTCACTGCTGCATTTGCCTGGCTTTTTTCAAGGCTTTGTTGATTTACG
This sequence comes from Alcedo atthis, assembly GCA_033558465.1. Taxonomy (NCBI): domain Eukaryota; kingdom Metazoa; phylum Chordata; class Aves; order Coraciiformes; family Alcedinidae; genus Alcedo; species Alcedo atthis. The sequence goes on along the minus strand of WYEA01007653.1, from coordinate 20,994 downwards.
TGATTTCTGCTGTATACTTCCTAAAACACACAATTCAAAACACAGTTTATTTTCCCCCATGGTTAAATCTCCTGAGGTACACATCATATTTTTCCATCCTCCTGCATTACCCACCAAGTGTACCTGGATCCTTGAGCAAAAGCAGTCCTACAAACATGTTTGCCTTTTCCTGAGGAAGGAACAATCCATGCTGTCTTTCCCAGCCTATTCTCTACACACACTGACCTTATCTCCTTCTGCAATACAGAGGGCTTTCGTTTTAGCAGGTCCAGGTCACTTAGCTAATCCTTTGGTATTAAATAGCCAAGTGGCTTCTAATACCCAGTGGCCTCCCACTTCTGACATGTCCAAGTCCCCATTGTTTTCAGTGGAGTCTTTAACAGCCCACCGTATAATTCAATCTTTTCAAAGACTGGTGAATGATGTGGAATGTGAAACACCAGATCAATGCCATATTTATGGGTCAGGTGCTTGTGAGACTTTTTCAGAAATGAGTCCCACTGTTTGACTCAGTGCTTCCTGGGGTGCTAAGTCTCGCTTTTCAATGCCCAGGGCAATGTTTTGGGTGGTGATATGGCTACTGTACTTAATACCTAAGGCCAGTTGTGTAGCTTTCAATTCTGCACTTTGACTTAATTCACCTTTCCCTTCAGCAGTTTCTGAAACTTGTCATGTGGGACTTGACACAGAAGTTTTCCATCACCAGTGGTCTCCCACACTATGAGAGAGCCCACCAGTACTCGCTAGAGAGTATTTACAAGTTGGTTATATCCTGGAATATGCATTCTCCAGAATCCCACAATGCCTAGGAATGTCTGAGTTTGCTTTTTGTGAACTACTGGGGACATGGCTGTTACCTGATTGATCACATCTGTTAGGATGTGATTATGCCCATATTGACATTCTATTCCCAAAATCTAGATTACTCCTGAAGGTTCTTCTTTTGTTTTATGGCAAAACCAGCTTTCAGAAGAATCTGGATTTTTTTTTTTCCCCCTGTCTAAAACACTTTCTTAGCTATGTTGCAGTGCAAGTTCTCTGGGGTTCTGTCCTATTCCAATGCAGATTACCATGTTTCAGTCCATGGTAAATGGTAGGGCTGTGCTTCAACCCCCCATGGCAGTCAATTCCAGACTGGTCATCCTTCCACATCAAAGAAAACTGCAGTCTGCACTTCACTGAAGAAAGGGATTGTAAAAAATGCATTGACTATAGCAGCTATGGTATATCACTTGTCTGCCTTTGACTCCAGTTCATACGGAAGCTCTACCATGTCTGGTACAGCAGCACTTAATCATGGCATGACTTCATTCAGACCATGATAGTCCACTGTAAACCTCCACCTTTTGACTTTGCAACGGCTATACAGAACTATTAAAGCACAAGTGAGCCTTCCTAATAACTTGTTGGCTCTTGAGTCAACAAAGGACCTGGATGGGAATGATGGAGTTTCAGATGGAACAGTATTGATGCCAATGCACCATCATAGCGGGAATTGGCACTTGCTGTTCTTCGACACACAGCAATCCCATAACAGAAGGAACACCCAAGAGGCTGGGCAAGGTAGACAGCTTTTTCATCTTCTCTGAACCTGCTATATCAAAGGCCCCATATTATCTCTTCATATCCCTGAAGTACTCTGAGTGTCAACAGCAAGGATAAATGGGGCCTCTGGACAGGTGACAGTAGCATGCTTCTGCTTTTTTTCCTGCAGGGCTCACCTCAGCATCTACCATAGAGAACTGGGATCCCTTGTCATTCCAGAAATCCAGATGTCTTCTGCTTCCTGGTATTATTATAGCAATAGGGTACAATATGCATTGGTGTCCACCAAAACCAAAGTAAATCCAATTGTCCTTTCCTCCACTTGTCTGGAGGGAGAGACCTTCCATTCCCCATCAAAGCATTCATTACACAGTTCCTGTAATTGCAAACCAGATGTCTTGACACCAGGTAACAAGCCCATGTCACTTTCTGTTGCCCAGGCTATGCTACAAGGACTATTCTTAGGTGTGATCCTACTACAGACAAGCATGATCCTTCTATGGTAGAAGGCAGGGAGTTCAAACCCACATGTACTTGAGTCTATTTGATGAGTATCAGGAAGAGCTGAGGGGTCCTCAGCTCATTTACTGCATTTCAGGAATTGCTTGACTGCAACTAGAGCAGTGATCTTCCTGGAAAGACTCTTTTTAACCTCTGCTTTTCTCACAATTAATGTACACAGACTTCCAGGACCAAGGCTGTTGCACCATTCCATCTCCTCATTTCCTTCCCACAGTTGTGTAGATAGCTCCACAGGTGACCATGTAATCATGGTTGCCTTTTTTTTGAGCAGGGAAAGGCTAAGTCCTGGTAGCTGAGCTGCTGGCCTGCAGGGGCAAGGAGGCAGAAATTTTATCCACATTCTCTTCAAGTTGCTGGGCCTTGTGGAACAGTTTCTATAGCTGAGATGCAGGCCCAAAGCAGGAAGGGGGAATAGAGATTTTCTTTGAATCACTGGAGCTGGCAGACCAGACTATACAAAAACAGAGCCTTTATGTCAGCCTGCCACTGCTGTCGGTGTGCTCTGTACAGACTGCCATACAGTGTCCACTGTAAGTCATATGGAATTTTGGGGGCCTAATTACTGTCCACATCACTATAGGCCACCTCCATCACCACTAATTCCCTCAGACACTGGATACATTCCACTGTCATAGTTCATTTAACTCAGCAGGCTGCAATATGTTCCTTAAGAAGGTGCATTCTCTTAAGGACCAATCTTAAGCCACCTCTAGAAGCTGCAGGTGGCTACTCCACTTCCAGTCTTTCTTTCAATCACACAGTCTCTTGCAATAGATCACAGCTGCTCTGCTTCCCTACCTTCTAGTTCCAGGTTGTTAGCCCCACTATCCCAGCACTGAAGCAATGAGGTAGCAATTTGCTCATATTACTAATGGACAAAGTCTTCCCACCTGCCTTATAGCTTGGTCATGGATACGGACCTGGTAGTTTCCACTTCTTGTGATTTCTCTCTTTCCTTCCCCGTCCTGCTGCAGTGTAGGTTGCTTCCTCTGATTCTTTACATTCTGATGAGTTTAGAAGCCTGTTCAAGCATGAAATTCCCAGCTATAAGAAAACCTACCCAACTCCTTCCATCCATCCTTCTTGGAATTTTGGATTTTTTGACTGTGGGGAGGTTTATAGGGCACCTAGTCTACTGGCATCAGACAGAGTGGATCTCTCTCAAAGGGGAAGGAGGACTCTGTCTTATAAATTGGCTGGGCTCATAGATAG
>WYEA01007653.1:0-17615 GCA_033558465.1 Alcedo atthis | reverse complement strand
TGGGTGCAAGTTGGAGCACAAGAGGTTTAGGGTCAACACAAGAAAGAACTTTTTCTCAGTAAGGGTGACAGAGCTCTAGAGCGGGCTGCCTAGGGATGTTGTGGAGTCTCCATCTCTGGAGACACTTAAGAGCCACCTAGATGTGTTCCTGGGTGACTTGGTCTAGGTGATCGTGCTGTGGCAGGGGGGTTAGACTAGATGATCTTCTAGGTCTCTTCCAACCCCTAATATCTATGAATCTATTAATATATTAATCCTGCTACTCTGCGAACAATTGCCTTAGAGTATGTTCTTGTGTGGCACCTTCAATTACTTGTTTAATCTTTTGAACAGCAATCAAAATCTGAATCACAACAAACACTAGTGTGAACAGTCTGATTACACAAAGATATTGAAGGAACTGAGAAAGCAGTACATCAAGGCTATAAAATCCTGTCCTGGAGGAGAGGAAGGAATGGGTACCATTCTTTCCTATCTCTATAAGATGTATCTCAGAGGAGAAATGGGGAAAGATAGAGTCGCTGGTTTTGTCTATGCGATGATTCTTGGAGTACTTGGACATCACTGATCTAAGACCCAAATACAAGGTTAGTCTGAAGGACAGTGGTTTTATTATATCTCACACAAGCAAAGGAAAACGAAGGGATAAGCAACAACAGAGTAAACAGCAAAATCTGAAAACAGTCACTAATTATTCCTGGAGTCTGTGAAGATGTGAGAAATAATCAAGCATCAGAATACGTGAGGAAAAATTTAAGTCAGCACCAGAAGTGAATATAGCAGCATCATGATCTGCAACAGCTAATAATAAAAAAAAAAGAAAGTATAACAGCTGGAAATTTAATTTACCACAGTCTAAGAAAACATGGTATTATCATGAAAGCCTTGAGCCATATGGTGGCCAGCAAAATTACATGTTGCCTGCCCAGCAGGCAGCTAAGCACAGGGAGCCACTTGCTCATTCCCTACCCCAACTCCAGTGGGATAAGCAAAGGAAGAGCAAAAGCAAGAAAGCTTGTGGGTGGAAATAGAAATTGTTTGGTAAGTAAAGGTGTAGTGGAAGAAAATAGGATGAGAATAAACCAAAACAAATGATGCAAAAGCAATCACTCACCACCTGCTAAGGCTGATGTATACCCTGACAGTTCCAGGCAAAATACATCTAACCTCCCTGAACCCCATTCTCTCCTGTTCAGTTGCTGAGCATAACGTTATATGGCATGAAATATCTCTTTGGTTAGCACAGGTAATGTGCTTGGTCGTGCCTCTGTTCAACACTTTGTGCAACCTCCAATCTATTCAACAGGAGGCGGAGGCAGAAACAGCTTTTTGCAAACACTGTTCTACAAGACTACATCACTGTGTTAACAGCACTATATCAGTCAAAAATCTAAAACACAGCCTCCTGTGGGCTGCTATGAAGAAAATTAACCCTGTCCCAGCCAGATTTAGCACACTAGCATAGCTAAAGTCAAGAATCTAATGGATAAAATAGCTCAGTCTCATAGAATCATCTTGAAACTGACTAGCCAAAACATGATGGTTGTCTATTCAATCACCATTAAAACAAAGCTATGTCCTAGGAATCAGACACAAAACAAACAACCTAACAAAAAAAAAAAAAAAACCAAAACACCCAAGATTGTGAATTGTTTCAATTCTCAAATGAAGTACACTAAGTGTGGGTTTTACATCTTTTGAATCTGGATTCAAGTTTTAGCAGACTGCTGTTTCACAGTTATTTAAATAATAAACTTATAATTAAATACCTGGCATTTCTTTAATTCTGTCTTTAGCTGAAGAACTGTGGTGTGATGAGGCTCTTGGCTGGTCCCAGTCCCTGTGTCAGTTTCCTGAATGCTCAGAGCTTCCTTCCTTACTTCCTGTACCATGGTGATCCAGCTCTGCAACCTGTCCCGCTGACTTCTTTTTAATCTAACATCACCACTCAAATCAACCAGAAGTGGGAAGGCTTCATCTACACAATTTCTGTAACTTAAACATTGAACCTGGAGCCTCATGAGCTGTTCTTCAAGTGAACTGATACGAGATCTTTCTTGATTTACATTGTGTGAACACTGACTACTGACTTGCTGGTTCTGCAAAGCTTCTCGAAGCAATCTGATTTCAAGTTCCATTTCATCAATCCGGTCTTGATCAGGATTGTCATTTACAACTGGTTTATTTCTGATATTTTTGGCTCTGTTGGCATATTTGAGGGAATTTAAAGATTCATCAAAGTCTGAAGAAGATGGACTTATACACGTTATCATGACTGTCTTGGCATTTCCTCCAAGGGAGTCCTTCAGAATACGAGTGATTTTAGCATCTCTGTATGGAATATGTACACTTTTCCGTTTTGGGTCTCCAAGAGCACTGATGACATTTCCCAAGGCTAACAGACCAGTGTTGATCTGAATTGATTCTTTGAAGCGTTCACCAGTATTTCCAGTCTTTGTCACCCTCTCTGATCCTGCCAAATCCACAAAATGAAACTTTGAAGCAATTATCTGAACTGGTTTCCAAGATGAATCCTGTGCAGCATCAGTAATTTTTTGAGGCTCTGCAAGCTGTTTCTGGCAAATATTGATGGTAAAAATGGCATGAGATCGACTAGAATGTTCATTCATTTGTGTTGTGCCTGTGTGACGAGCTGCATTGCCGCTTTTCAATAGGCTTATCACTTCATCTGCACATTCTACTTGGAATTCCTTGGCGCCGATAATCACTTCAAGCATCAAACCAAGAAAGAACAATTTAAACTCTTCAGCAAAAGTTTCCATCCATTAGCAATAGTAAAAATATAAACACATATTAGAGAAATGGACAAGACTGATTAAGAGGTCATAGATTATATCTATAGAAACAGAAGACATCAATATGTGAAAAGCATGAGGTACAACACATCTGAAACCTGCAGATATTTAATATAGGGGTGTATTATGTCATAGCATTTAAAAAAATAATCTTAAAACACAATACATAGCTTTAACAATTTACACAGTGCTATATGCAATTTCCAATCTAGTGATACCTATAAGTATGAACAGTCAGCTCAAATTATAGTTTGACAGTTTAAAATAAACAAGAAAAAGAAAACAAAACAAAAAAAAGTACTACAAATGATTCATAGTAAGAGCAGAAAGTCTATTCTATTAAGCTTGGGTAGTTGGACCTCTTGGACATGTACCTATTGTTAATCTAAAAATATGGAAGTGTACTTCTACCAAGTACTCCTACCAACTATACAAAATATTGTCCTTTGTTTCAATGAAGGATGGGAAATGTCCTAGCACAATCTACTGAAGCTGACTCAAACACCACTGAAGAAAGAACAGAATATTAATATTGGATGAACAGAACTATTAGAATATAAAGAATTTGCTGAAGTAGTAACTTTATTTCTACTATATAATTTGTTATTATTTCAGATGGAACATCTATATTGTTCACAGGCATCTAAACCCCAAAATACTTCATACCAACTAAACTGAGTTTATATTCTGAAAACTTAACATTTTTCTATTATTAGTAATGAACAGTTCTTTCAAGAGAAGGCAAGAATAACTTGGACACATAACTAAAACTAAACACATCAAATTTTAGAGCCAAAATCCTACCTGTATTCCCCTTTTCATCTTCTCGGATATGTAATTCTTTCACGGAGGTCTCCAACTCCAGTAAATCTCGAAGTTCTTCTTTGTAAACCTCTATGTAGGAAACTTTCACATGGAAGTCAATGTCACGATTTTCAGAAATATGCTGAAATAATTCCTGAATTGCTCGTGGGATTATTCCCTTTTCCTCCTCTGCAACTGATGCTAAAATATAAGTAAAGATGTTGCAGAAGCTTGCAGTCATTCTACCACAAAACTTACAAAGTCTGAAGATTAAGAGGTCTGTTTGATTCACTACTCAATAAACTATGGGATCTGACGAGTTTAGCATTCCCAAGGGTTGTTGTAAATACTCGTTTATCCGGGGTTAAGAATATTTGTTTGCATCCATTAACTGGATTCAAAGTTATGTTCTAAATTACACAATGTTATATTCATTGAAGTTTTAAAAAATTTGGAGTCTATACTCATCAGAGTACAGATTTCTTCTTTATTCCTCCTGCTGGAATCTCAGAAGTAAAAAAAAACCAGCCTGAAGTCTGTCTCTTCAGCCTCTTAACCTTTATTTTTGTGAACAGCGATCATCAGGGAAGAATCAAATAGAAACAAACCTTGTCATGTCCAAGGTTTAAGTTCAATTACTGGAGGTCAACTTAATCATTTGAAAATGGGCAGTTAGATTTTGTAAAAAACATGTTTGCCTGGGGCTTTTCTTTTATAACCGTTTAGAACACGTTCAGTAGTTTGCTGAACTGTTGATCTTTGACTTTAGCTTCATCTATAACCAGGGTTGTTTAGTCTGAAGAAAATGATGCTGAGAGGAGACCTCATACTTCTCTAACGTTCCCTGAAAAGATGTTGTAGTGAGGTGGGCATTGGTCTCTTCTTCCAAGTAACAAGTGACAGGATGAGAGGGAACAGCCTCAAGTTATGCCAAGGAAGGTTTATGTTGAGCGTTATGAAACACTTCTTCACTGAAAGGGTTATAAAGCACCATTAACAGGCTGCCTAGGGAAGTGGTGGAGTCACCACCCCTGGAGTATTTAAAAGACACTTAAGTGTGGTGCTGAGGGACATGGTTAGGTGGAGGATGTAGCAGTGTTAGGTTTATGGTTGGACTCGATCTTACAGGTCTTTTCCAACCTAAATGATTCTGTGACTGTGATTCTAAATAAAAGGATAATTTTAATACCTAGAAAGATATTTAGATAATCTACTAATAACCATTTGGAAGACTTAAATTGTAAATTTTGAGTTATCATAGAAATGTCTCTCAAAAACAAAACAAAGCAAAAATCCAGCCCACAACAAAACAGACCAACCACATAAACAGAGAACAGTCAATTAATTGCCTAAAGTAGACATTTTCAAGGTATGGTAAATGTAGTAAGAATCTCCAAAATCCTGCATTTCAGAAAAAAATACTTTAAAATTATGATTTTAAAATAGGCAATGAGAAAGAGCACTTTATAAACTGTATAAAACCCCCACACTTTCTAAAACCTACCAACATGGCCACCTCCAATGGTGTAAGTCTTCCCAGAACCTGTCTGTCCATATGCAAACACTGTAGCATTGTATCCCTCAATCAAAGACAGTAGAAGTGGCTTAATGCAAACAGTATAAACTTCTTCTTGGGTTGACTTTTTGCTAAATACAAAATCAAAGGTGAAGACACGGTCTTTCCCAATGATAATTTGTTGTGTATTTGGGACTAATCTCACGCACACTTGGTGGTTATGAAGTATTTCTTTGGAAAGCAGAGGTCTAACTCGAACTGCAACTTTAACTGGGATCTCCTCCATGCCAGACTCCATCCCTGTGCTCCCCCACTCAGTATTCACAGCCAAAAAGAATCTGTCTGCAACTAAGAGAAAAAATATTCCACGTTATGTAAGAACTGATTTCCTGCCGAAGTAGAAAGCTGAGAACTCCTAAAGGGTAAGTAAGCACCATTAGTGTCTTTAAAATTAACCAATATAAAAGCAGCCCTGTTAATACTTGTTAAATCAATTAGTACATTAATTTCACCTCTGTAAATTTCCAATCTATCAGACTTAAACATAAGTCTGAAAATTGCCTGTTTTTCTATGTGGAAATATCACAGGCATATGAAGCATCAAAACTGTAAGGACTTGCTAATAAACATTGTTGATACAGCACATGCTTACAATTAATCATCTCATTTTCAAATTCCTGCTTTCATGCTGCATATGCATCACAAACCAGTCAAACAGAACCTTTTTATCCAAGAGCTGCATATATATGCATATATATGTTTTTAAACCCTCTTCCACTTTAGAAAGCAACAAGTATTTTTAACTTAACAAATCCAGGGAAAGCAGCTGTGTTGTGTACAAAGGAAGAGTTATTTTGAATTATCTCATTATTACATGTAAAGCATTCTTCTAATTTTAACCTGCACTTTTAAGCATATATGTAATTTTTTATTAATTGTATATGTTAGCAATCATTTTTTTTATACTGCTATGTATTCATTCTCACAACATAAGCACTCTAAAAATGTAAGCATAAACTGCAAATATAAAGGAAAATACTAATTCTTTACAGCTCTTTCATGAACATTCCAAAACCAATACAGGTACTGATGGAACTCAAACACTTTGTATTGTGATTTTGTTTTGGGTTTTTTTTCCTAAACAGTTGTGCTGTCTCTGCAAAGAGGAGAGTTTCATGCATTCATTTAATTCTCTTTATATCAACAATTTGGTCATCCAGAGCTGAGAAACAATAGGAAGCTGAAAAAAAAGAACCCACCATTTTAGTATCTGAGTGGAAGTTAAAGTAAGCAAAGCATGAGACTGAAATCAGACTCATATCATAAAGGATAGGGCCACCAGAAACAGCTATATAAGCATACTAGCTACGCATTCAAAGCATGGTTTGGTCCATTTCTACATTTATTTTTCCAGGTGCTTTATTTTTATCCTCTAGCAAGTACTGCTTTAAATGCTCAAGTTTCCCCCTCCCTTTTAATATTACATTAAACATTAAAATAATAATAATAAACAAAAGCCTAGGAAAAGTAAGCGGGAAATTCCTCCCTCAGGGAATGCAGGATATGAAGTAGGTGTCTCCCCAAATTACAGAACCACCATGGTGCAGATACATAGCAGACCCTTGGCTACCAGAAAGCAGGAGGAAATACTACTGGCAGGCTCTGGGCTGGCAGTGGTGTTTTGAGAGCGGACCAGTACATTCCCCACGTTTGCCGTCTCTCGAAGTGCATCTTTCAGTCCAAACCTGAGAGGAGATGGGAATATGATCACGCCCAGGTCCGGGGAGCTGGCCAGGGTCGCGCAAACCAGGAGGCCGCGGAGCCCCGCCACTGTTCCGGCGTCCACCGCACCCTCTCTCTAGGTCCTCCTGCTGCTCCTCCCGCACCGGACCGCTTCACCGGCCGCTGCCGCCGTTCCCGGGCAGAGAGGCGCGCCAGTGAGTGCAGCAGTGGCGGAGGTGGCCAGGACTTCAACCGGTCGGCTGCCGTTGTTTACGGCGCCTCGCTAGGCAACGGCGGTAACGGACCCGAGGCTGAGCGACCCCGCCTCGTGTACCGTCGCCCACAGTGCCCCGCGTCGGCCGGAGGGTGAAGGGGCTGGAGTTCCCTAGGAATCCTATTGCTGCGCGCAGCGCACTTAACAGGCAGAGACGCTCGGTGCAGCTGGTGGCACGACACGGTTTATTCAAGGAAGGAGGCAGCTCAGCGTCCACTATGACTAAACGCCAGCGCTGTAGGGTCTGGGCGCAGGGTCGCCCCTGCAACCCCGCGGGGCTGCAGCATGCACAGGCAGGGCCCCTGTGTGCAAATACACGTAGGAAAGCATGTGTACAGACCGCAAACGAAGAGTAATAAACCAGCAATTAACATCGACTGGCCAGCAAAGTTTATATTGTTAATTCCAGTCACAGCGAGTAAAAGAAAGGTTTACAGAAAATAAAAAAAAAAAAAACAAAAAAACCCACCTAAACTAAACAAAGCAATCTGCTAAAACAGCATAAAAAATGAGTATTTGGTTTCACTAGTTCCAATTCAGTATATGACAAACCACCATATGAAAGGAATAACTGCAATTCAAAAGATAGCTATTGTGTTGATGCGTTATCAGAGCAGACTTAGTAATATATACACCGCACGCGGTGAAACGGGATCTCTTTCATCTCTTCCCTATGATCCCGGGCATAGTCCCAAAGATAATAATCAAGTAGAACTGCATTGATCTTTCCATGCATGTCCTGACCCTTCTTCTCATAGAGCTCCAGCAGGTGCTTACAGATCAATGCACAACACCAAATTGAACAGCCACGGATCTCGACCTCCTCTTTATCTCCAGTTTGGAGAATCGTTCCTGCAGAACACGAAAGACAACAGTTCAATTATGTTCAGGAGAGAATTCAGGTACCAGGATGGACTGAATCTGCTTTTTTCTTCCCCTCCACGTTTATTCTACACTAGAACTGCAGTTTTCATGACTTGCACTACAACTGCTAAAAAAAGCTACTACAGATTTTTTAATGATTACTTCAATTTTTTTCATATGCACTTCTAAGTTTATCTCGCATTCAATTAAAATAGTCTCCAGTGTACTAAGGTTTAAGAAAAGAATATGTGACTGGTTTATACTTTACAACATATGACTGTTTCTGAACTTACGGAGAAAAGAAAAAAAAAAAGGATAATCAAATGTAATTTGGAGAAGGTATATTTTCTGTCAGGATAACTCTAAGAATTAAAATTTAAAGCAAAACAAATCTAAAACACACCAACAGAAAAAAATCCAAACACACAAAAGAAAATAAAACCAACAACAACAACAAAATCAACCCTCCAAATCTCCCCAAACTATACATATAAAAATGTAAAGGGACCCATTTGTTTAAATTACTTGGACGAGAATATCCTTATTATGGGGCTATGAAAGAGATAAATTCTCTATATGATCTATTCAATACATATATGGCCATTCCATTAAGATCAGTGGACAACAGCATTCATCTGTTTATCTTGCTGTGCAATTTTAAAATTGCACAATAATATGTCTATAAATAATACAAATAAATACAGTCACTTTACAGTGGAAGCAACTAGTTTATGGTTTTGTTCACTCAAGTTCATAGTCTACACTAGAAGAGTAGTAGCTTAAAAGCAAGACTCTCATTTTATGCAATTAACTTCATTTAAAGCAATCTTTAAGTGTATGCTTATAATACTACCTTGCTTGTCAGTAGCAGTTCAGCACAGATAAAAAGGAATCCCCATGCTTCAGTATCATCTTTGAACTAGTGAAGAAATTCTTACTTCTATCCTTTTATCTCAACTTCAAAAATCACAACTATATTCATACTGAAAAGTGGTTTTAGCAACAGCTGCCCTTCAGAAACTCAGAGATAAACTATTTTAGTGTCTCAAAATCTTCCCTTAAGTAACTGTTCCTTGGATTAAAGATTAATCTTTATAAAAACATAACATAATGAAGATCATTGTTAGTAAGTTCCTTCCTGTTATTGCATCACTACAGAAGAAGTACTTGATCCTTAGAGGAATAAAAAAACCCAACAAAAACAACAACAAAAACCCAAGCAAACAAACAAAAAAAAAAAAAACAAAAAAAAAACCCCAAACCAAACAAACAACAAACAAAATACCATACCAAAAATCCCCAACCCAATACATGGACAAAACATTTCATTTTAAAAGCAGCATTATCTACAATATCAAAAGTTAAGACTGCTTGATAAAAACAATGTAGGAACAAACCTTCACGCAGTTTCTTCATTAGTTTTTCAGAATACTTCATTGCTTTTAAATGAACAAGAACTTGAGGAATTCTGTAGTCAGCAAATATAGTCAGACTAGAAATGTCACAAAAAGCACCATCTCCTTTGCCTTCTAAAACACTCCACGTATCGGCCACAAGTATTTGTGCCCGCTTGTAGAAAGACACCACCTTTTTCTGGTGAAAGAAATTCAGACATTAAGTGCCTCTAACATCAATAAATGCAGCAATTGACATATACAGACAAGTAAAGCAAAGATCCTATGAAAGAAATTATCATTTGGTTAAGCAAACATGCTAGTTAACTAAAACATAGAAGTGCAACACTCTAAATACCTAAAAATCTAACCAGTACCGAACCACAAACAAGTATTATGTGGAATGCTCACAACATTTAAATAAAAGGAAAATATAACAGAAGTCATTGTAGTGAAATAAAAATTATTCACATTCTGCTTGAATCTCAGAACACCATGTTGGTTTACTTCCATCTGGCAAACACTGGAGCTGAAGTCCAGCACATAAATTCTTTCAGGAACTCTAGAGCTCATCCAACCTTTTCAGGAGAAAAGCTTAAAATCTTGGATTAGACAACTGAAACATATTGTTAATAAATTTGTGTATTGTGTTAAGAAAATAAAATTCCAGTGAATACCTCAGTGAATGCTCCTCTTTGTTGCGTATCTTGCAAGTTGAAGAGGAGAGGGGGAAATTATTTCCAGTAGAAGATGTATTCACAAATATGAGATTCTCTTAAGATACAATGCATGGTTTGATTTATATCACAAACTTTTTTTGCTAGGGCAAATCCTCCACAAATTTACATGCTTTTGTGACTATTCAAAACAGGGAAAAAAAACCAAACCAAACCGAAGATATACTACAAGCCATTCAGGATTTCACTCTGAGGCAGATACAGATTTACAATATGGTAAATCCATATCTTTAAGGAAAAAAGAAAAAAAAAATACTAGTGGATTGTGATTTCTTCCTCTCTTTATACCTAGATGTTCAAATTTTGGCAGTGTGTGCTAAACAAGTAGGAACTGGAATAGCTAATCTGAAGCAGAAGTAGGTGGGGATTTGACATATTTCCATTTTTATTCTTTCACCCTTCAGATTACTGCAATTTATAACTGGCATTATTTAAAGACAATTTAATTTTGCCTTATTCCCAATACAATTATTTCTCAGAGCAAAACGTATTTTTTCTCATTAGATGCTGTGCTCCAAAAACACAGAGAACAAGATGTCCTACTACATTCTACAATTTCTGCAAACATCCTGAAAACTCCTTCATTCCATACTTGACTTAGATTCACAAGTTTACTTCTAGAGAAGACATGTAATTTTGTATTTACACAATAAAACACTTCAAAACATCATAACAGGAAGTAAATTATTAATAGGCCAAAACTCATCATAGTCCCTACTGCCTCAAAGCCAATGGAAAAAAGGACATCACTCTATACAGCATTAAGATTTCTCCAATACAGTAAAGAACTGATTATATCCAGCATCACATAATTTTACAAAAGCAAAATCAGGGAGAGTTCAAATTAAACTTTTCATCTCATGCTGCATCTAATTTAGAAGAAAGCTGCTGTTTATGACTTGTCATTGAGCTGAATAACTTATAATTTCATGGCTTCAATTATTATTAATTTTTATGCTGCACATAGCTTCTCAAGTTTATAATAAATTCTCAATATGAAAACAGCTATTAAGCATTTCTGCTAAGTTTTCCCATCACTCTTTTCAACAGGAAGCAATCAAACTATTAGGTGGATGATGCTACTATCTGAAACACAGTAGTATCATTTGCCCAATACAGCTACACTTTTTTTCCTGCAAGACGCTCGCTTTCCAGGACAAGGAAATAAATAAATAAAAACAAACCCAAAAATTAAGGAGCATTGTGTTGGCAAAGAGCAAAATGTGATAGCACAGCTAGGAAAATAAAGCAAACACTAGGAGATTCATGAGAATTTCACAACCTTGGTCCCAGGAGATGGGAAACAAAAGATACATATATGTAATGTCAGTGACTGGAAGCTCAGTAAGGACTCCCCTGCATCTATATCAGAACACAAAAACTCTGCCATGAGACTGTAACATTGTCGAATGTTCAAACTTTTATCAAGATTCAAATGCAGCACAGCACCTAAATATCAACAGTCCACTCAAGAACAAAAAGGTTTAGGAGATTTTGGGTTTGGTTTGCAATTATCTTTTCAGCAGCAAAAGGATATTGGCAGTTTCTAGGATTACATTCAGTAGTGGGTCATTATGAAAAATATTTTGTGTTATGTGTTTAGAAAAACATACAGCCCAAAGAATTATGTAAACTAAAAAAATATATCCTGGAAGGTCAAAAAATGTGAGAGAGCTGCAGTAGTCTGTGATAGTGTGATTCCACTGTAGTCTTTATTTTCTATTTATTTCTACTATGGAGACTTACTGAAAAGTACTGTTTTGCTTTTGGATATCTCACCATCTTTTCAGTTCCCTCCTAACACTTTACAGAAAGCAATCTTACTTGTGAGAGCTCTATCTGATACCAGACCAGCAAGGATCAGCTCTATGTTACAGATATTGTGACCCAGAACACTTCACTAACACTTGCTGCTAACACTGGGGAGTTTTTTCCTGCTTGTTTTTAAACAATTAGGTGTAAACATGGTCTATATTATTGCACCCACCTTCGAAATACACAGTTTGCTTTCTGACAACAGAAAACCAGATTTCACAGTCATGCAACTGACCTTACTACTGTATCAGTGCTTACAGTCTGGGACCATTTTTGGAACATCTTTTTATTCTGTAATGTGCTGCTGCTTTTAGGGAGACTTGTTTTATAAAACACTTAGCATCATTCCATGTAAGACATGCCAACCAATACAGTTACTATAAAGGTAAGAAAACATCACTTTTTACTTGGAAAATACTCCATTTTTGATCATGAAAGAAACAAAACTTCATCTGTAAAAAAAAAAATAAAAAAAATCTCTCAATAAATTAAGCCAGTCACTTCAAAATTTAGTTAGGTAAAAAACCCCTGAATTTTCATGTAAACACTTTGTACTTCATTGCATGAGACAAAGGAAAATATATTCATGACACCTACTGAGGGGCAGATTTCAGTGATAAAATGCAGTAGGTTCAAAGCTCCAGTGACTGGTTATCCAGGGAGTTACCGGGAAATGGTCTGCACAAACCATTAGTGTAGGCTACTCTGTCATAAGAATAAGAATTTGGACACAGTGATGTAACAGCTGAATATTACTACAGATGGAACAGTCCCTGTTCACTTCCCATAAGTTTCTTTCAGGGAAAACAGCTCAAAAACCCAGTATACTGTCAACCCTGACAAGAAGTGAGTTACTGATGGCCTGTAACAATTTGTACAATACCTTGTTGAATCAACAACAGTTGTAGTGTGGATTCACAGTACTTGAACACTTTCACAATTCTACCAGAGTTTGATTTCCTTCATTAAATGTAGAGATCCTCAAGGTAAATTAAGAAAGAGAGATGGAGGTAGGAGGGTTGGGAGCAATTTAAGACAAGAAAAACCAAAACAAAGCAACCTGATTTATCAGGCAGAAATTATCACAAATACTATGCATTTTTAAGGAGTGTAAAGGAGTTGAGGTCTAAATTGTAAGCTTGCAGTATATAAAAATAAATTACAATAAAGAGAGGAAGACAAAAAAAAGCATGTGAAAAAAAAGGCTCTCCTCCGCAGGAAAAAAAAATAAATTCTTGTCATTAGAAATAAATTTCTTATTAGTTGAGGACTTATGACAGTGAAGATTATTGTTAATACATTGTGTGGTTTTGTTTTGAGAAGTTTAGACTAATACATCTTAACAAAAAAAGTAAACTGTGGCCCAAGATTATATTTTTTAAAAAAGCTTCTTCCCTATCTCTACTACTCACAGCAATTTACAGACTTGATCAAGTGCTTCATATTCTGATTTTCCTTTCATGAGAACAGTGTCTTTAATGATTTGAGGCAAAAAATAGTAAGAGGGGAAAATTACTATTATTTTCCTTAGGGCTTTTGAAAGCAGAGTTCCACAGACAGATTTCTATTTCCTGAACTAGCTAAATTCTGAGATGACTATCAGAAAAATTTACATAGACAAACTGAAAGCTATCTTTTAAAGTCACAGTCAGTAAGGAGTAGATTCTTACCACAAAAAAAAACAGTCTTAGAACTAGCTTACCTCAAAGACAGCTTCATCTCTGTAAGAAGGAAAGTTTTCCAGTACTAGACGTAGTAGTTTCTGTGCACTTTTATCACTCATTTTAACACAGGAAAAGAAAGAGCCTCCAAACTTCTCTAACAAAACTGTTCCACTTTCATTCAACACACGATGTCTTTCTTCAATCAAAGGTATCGGCACTTCTGTATCAGAGCGAAACACGTGCCTAACTTGGTCAAGTGTCATGGTGGAAAAGTATGAGGCACTGGTAATAGGTATGCCTTAAAAAAAAAAAAAAAAAAAAAAAAAAAAGTAGAAGTAATGATGCTTATGCCATCATAACATACCCTAAACCCTAATTTAGTAAACTGCTACAGATTACAGCACTTACATATAGAAAGATCTAGTTTATCAACGTTTAAGAGTCAGTTGAGTGTTCTGCAATCACCACACCCAGCTTCTTAAAACCAATCTGATCCCACACACCACTTAATTCTACAGGTAACAATTTTGAACACTACCTTTCTTATTTTTTATGAGTAAGTGTTTACAAGCGATTAGCCCTTATCTTTGACCGTGGTGTTTACATAGCACGCTGGCAAAAATAGGTAGCCTATAGTTAGTATTGTCAGCATAATAGACGTGTTGCCCCCAATCAAGTTCTGCATTTACAAAAAAAAGTATCTTACTGCAAACCTTCCCTTAATTTACGAATAAATACATAGGAAACTATTTTAAACTTCCATCGATACCTACAAATAGATTTTTCTTCTGATGATAGCGACAATACCAAGTACCTGGTTTGGAGGCCAAATGCGTTTTCAGACTTAATGGAGCCGCTCTAGCACTAAATTGCTCCCGAGGATTCTTAGTTTAAGCCCGAGTTTCTCACTTGTGTGCGCATACACAATTTATCTTAAGAACATACGCGAAATAACGTAAGTCATGAACGGCTGGCTACGGACATTTCTTTAAGTCTTTTGAAAGGAAAAAAGAGACAACTCGGAGTCAGAAGTTCGGTAGTCTCGGTATAGGGTACGGTTAAAGCACTTCCAGTTACCTCCCCAAGTTCTACTGCACAGCCTGCGCGCATGTTTACGAAACAGCAGCAACCTCCTGCCATAAACGGGTTCTGCTCCGCAGAAAGCTCCTTTACACTCAGAGAAGTTTCTAATGTCCTCCTGCCCGCCCCATCCCCGGCTGCTCAACGGGGGCACGCAGACAGCAAGGGTAAGGGGGAGGCGAGGCCCCCAGCTCCCCTGGCGCTCACTAACCATCATCCAGAGCCCTGTTGACGGCGGCGCAGAGGGACCAGTAGCCGCTGTAGGTTTTACCCTTGTACTTCACCAGGTACTTCTCCTCCTCCCGCTCGGACCAGAAGGAGAAGTTGAGGGTGTCCACCAAGAACACCCAGTCCACCGCCTCCTTGCTGGCGGCCCGCGGGTTCAGCTCGTGAAGGCTTTTCCACCCGGCCAGCCCAAACTCTTCCGCCGAGGCTTTGTCGAACAAATTCTCCGCCACCCGCCGCACACCCTCCTCGTCCACAGAGACATCTTTGCTGTTGTCGGCT
Source organism: Alcedo atthis (assembly GCA_033558465.1). NCBI lineage: Eukaryota > Metazoa > Chordata > Aves > Coraciiformes > Alcedinidae > Alcedo > Alcedo atthis. Next base: position 2,422 of record WYEA01007653.1, on the reverse strand, counting down.
ATAAACTTGGCGGACTCGAGGGGGGACGTGAACATCTCCATTCTCGGCCGCCTCTCTAGGGACAGGAAACACGCACGCTCGCAAGGCCAGCCCCTCCGTCACACCCCTGTCGCTGTCCCCAGCCCGACCCTACCTAGCCCAGCAAACCAGCGAAGTACGGTCGTGAAGCGGCTTGGCAGCAGCCTCACAACACCAGACTCCGACACGGCCCTCGCTCGGTAAGCAGCGCGAAGCGATCCCAGCTTTACGCGGCCGGGGACGCCACCACCCCTCGCTCCACGCCCCGCGCTACCGCCGCGCAGTGCGCAGGCGCGCGTGGCCGAGCAGGTCGGCGAGGTCTGGAGCGAGCGGTCCGTGTGAAGTCTCTCAAAACACGGTGCTTGGCCCTGGCGCCGCCGCCGTCGCCGCTTACTTCGGGACGCCCCGCTCAAGGCTGGGTCCTCCCACCCAGCGGACCACGCGGGGTGACGGCCCTTAAAGCGGGGCCCCGCGTGGGACATACCGGTTCCTGCGCGATGCGGTCGGGCGCGCTGCCAGCACCCCCCGCCCCTGGTGGAGGGGGGGACAGACCCGAGCGAAGACGCGTGCCGACCCCAAACGCGCGGGAGCTCCGTGGCGCATCCAAAATCAAGGAGTTATTCTGAAAAGCGCCACGCCAGCCCGGTACGCCTTTCAACTTGGAAGTTTTCCGAAAGATCCGCAGCATTCGGACTAGGAAGCATTTCAGGTCGATACTTGTGGAGCTTTACTTCCGAGCGAAAATAAACGAAACCAAACCCAAACTCCCAACCCCCAGCCTCCTGCGCGCACGCAAACCAGAGGCACATAGAAAAACTCGGCGTCCAACTCCTTGCATTTTGCTCCAAACCGTTGCCTTGATAGCAGGTTTTCCCCGCCCACTCTCCTAATCACTCGGTCTTTCCTACGCAATTGCCAGCGTGACGTCAGCTACCGAAGCACGAAATTCCCGAGGCCACAGCGCACGGCGGCAATGGCGGCGCTTTGAGGAACTGATGAGAACTCTACTACAGTCAGCCCCACACATCACCTTTTAACTCTGTGCATCTTCCAAAATAATTTATACTTGCACCATTAAAAAAGCCAAGAGAAATGTTCTATGATGCACAAAAAATGTTCTCTGCTGCTCAAAAACCCCAAATTGAACAGCACCGTAAGTACACAACCAGGAGTAAAAAAAAACAACGCACACATGGTCTGGACTCATCCTATCATATGTGCAACACACTTTTCAATCTTAGATTCGTTTTTATTCAGGAAGTGAAATTAGTACTTGTGAACTATAAATACAGATGCCAAGGTATTACATGAGATAACCAGAGGCTTTATATTTTTAATTTCTCACAAATAATTCCTAGGGAATTCAACATACAAGAGGGAAGTTTAAGTTTTGCACACAATGAAAAACAAGTTACAGTTAGATACCGTCAATTTGCCAATTTATTAGAATTTCTACCTCATACAAATGAAAAGCTCATAAAACAACTATAATTGATTCAGTAATGGTACAGCAACTGTAATTTCTAAGTGTTATCTTTATTAAGCAAGCTAATACCAGGTGTATTTTACCACTGTTTATTCAGTGACATCACAAACTTTTAAAATATTTCATTTATGTACTGTCACCACTATGCAGATGTAATGCAAAGAGGGCCAAACACTTGCAAAAATGTCAAGTTTTACACAACATTTGCATTAATATATTTGCATTTTTCCCCAAAGAGCAAAGCAAGAGTCAGTGCTTTCACACAGTTATTTTAATTTTTCAAAACTCCCCATGTAACTCCATCTGTATAAAGAAGCAGAAGAGCAAGCTTAAGAGCAAACTTTTAATTCATGTCTTGAGGGAGGAAAGGGTATATATCCATTTTGGCCAATACCTTTGTGTATCTGAAGGAAAATGATCACCAGGGATGGGTTCACCAAATTTATTTTAAAGCCAAAGAAACATTTCTTTAAAAAAGAGCATTTAATTCTGCACACTGCACTGAAAGGATGCCAGGGACATGAAGACTACTACTCGTAGTCTCCCCACCTTTAGAAAAGATACAGTGTACAGAAAGCAGGGCATTCACAACAATTACAGAATAACATTGCAATTTACCACCAACAATGAACAAAAATAATTTCATTCTCTCTGCTGCTGCTTCAAAATGTCAATGTTAGTCTCGTGCGCCCTTTCCCTCCTCCCATGTATTTGTAAGGACCAAAAAAATTACATCTGGTGGACAGCAAAGATTCCACTACACCTCAAATGCAGAACACCTATGAAGCAGAGGAATGTTGGCTTTTTAAACAGAAGCAGATAAAAAAAAAAAAAAAAAGGGTGCAGGACTCCTTCAGTTCTTCACTAGTCTTAGAAAAACTTTCCAGAATACTGCTTCACACTATAAAAAAGAAAAAA
>WYEA01007645.1:0-13733 GCA_033558465.1 Alcedo atthis | reverse complement strand
ATGGAGGAGAAACAAGTTTCCAAACGCTTGTATGGGGGCGCCCGGAGCAATAAACCCTGTTGGCCGCGCCGCTGCCTCCGGCTGCTCTGTGACCGCGGTGCGACGGGCCCGGGGACGCGGGGGAGGTGCCGCGGAGCCCCGGGGCGGGCGGCCGCGGGACGTCACCGTTCGGGAGCTCGCCCGGGCCCCGGCGAACCGTCGGGAGGGGCCGTGCGGGGCGGCCGCAGCGGGTCCCCGGCTGGCAGCCCGTTCCCGGCCCGGCTCCCTGCCCCGCAGCGCGGCCGGGGCAAGGTTCTCGCGGCGCGGGGCTGTAAAGGCGGCAGCCCTGCAGCGACACCGATAGCGGAGAGACCTTAGACCTTGGAGCCCGCTGCAGAGGGGGAAGGTCACCTCCCGCAGCCTCCCAGCGAAACGCATCCCCGTGCCCGCAGACTGAACCAGCGCCCTTGTCTTTCTAGCTATGACATGGTGCACTATGGGCACTCGAACCAGCTGCGCCAGGCTCGGGCCATGGGGGATTATCTGATTGTTGGAGTCCACACAGATGGTGAGTGCTTCTCGAAGCTTTTCACCTCGGGCTGCCTCTGGGATTGCCCAGGGCTGTTAGCCCGAGGGAACAGAGGTGTCCCGATACACGAAGGGCTGCTCATGCAACTGCTTCAGGAGCAGCAGCCTCCAAAAGCAAAGCATCTTCCCAGGGTAAAGGAGTGGGGTTAACCACTCAGGCTCTCCCCAGTGAGGGTCAGGTAGGTAGAGCTTGCAGGCTTCATTTGAGGGGTGATCTGTGTTCTGCTGTAAAAACAGATGAACCAGTTGAGAACCAGCCGGGTTCTGCTGGTGCAAACTGCAGAACTGCTGCTCCAAAACAAGTTACCGTGTGGAGAAAACTCATTTCGAGCCTATCTGGAATAAAGTTCTAGGAATGAGGTTTTGTCCCTGAAGATGAAAATCCATCCAAGTTGCTTTGTGGGTGTGTATTTTCTAGCAGAAACTGAGCACATCCCAAAGCTATTGTTGAAAAGAGGAATTTCCCCTCTGGGGCGCCCAGGTAGACCCCCAGGAGGAGGTGTCTGGGTGCAGGGGGCACTGAGACCTTTTGCCTTCTGACTGGATTCCGGTGCCTTTGTTGCTTGTTGAATTGAAGTCTGATATATCTGGGGCTTCCTTCTCTATCTGCAAACTGAGGCTGAGCTGAGTCTCGGGGGTTTATCCACCTGTGTGACTGAGGCCCCTCAGGTGTGAGGTGCTGTAGCTGCAGTTCATGCTCCTAACTGGGTCTTTCTGTTTCTCCCCAGAGGAGATTGCCAAGCACAAGGGCCCCCCTGTCTTTACACAGGAGGAGAGGTACAAAATGGTGCAAGCCATCAAGTGGGTGGATGAGATTGCTCCAGGAGCTCCCTATGTCACCACACTGGAAACCCTGGACAAATACAACTGTGACTTCTGTGTGCACGGTGGTGAGTGGAATCTGAGGCCACAGTTTATTAATGTGGGCCCTCCGGGGTTTGTGTGTCCCTGCTGCAAACCAGGGAAGGTTCTGGCCCTCGGGGGGTACCTCTTGTGCTGAGTTCTGCCTTAGCAGCCCTGTGCTGGGCCCTGGGGCTGCTGGTGCCTGGTGTTCTGGAGAAATCTGCCTGTGTGCTGGGCACCCTCGCAGTGGCTAAAGCATTGCTTTCGCTTCCAGAGGTGGAACAACTCATCTGACAAATTATCCTGAGCTTGCCCTTAGCACCAGCAACAATGGGTGCCATGGGGAAAGTAATTTACAAAACATAAAGATGAAAAATGCTGTTTAAAAGGTAAGTGTGTGAAAATACCGTCACGTTTATATCTGCTTACCCTGGAATGAGATCAGACCTGAGAAGCTTCTCTCTTTTATCAGGCTGGTAAGCTGTTCAGGGGCTGAGCTGAGTGTGTGGCCAGAGACCTAGTTCCTGTTAGGAACACCTCCCAGTTTTCAGTCACTGGAGAGAGCTGGTGCTCTAAGGAGCGTTCTTGCCTTTGTACTCTGCTCCTTCCTGGGGCTGTTGATTCCAGCTCAGCCCCTCCTCCCTGCCCCTTGCAGGGGGAGTTTAATCGGGAGTGGTCTTTGCACTCCTTTCACATACCCTTCCTCATCTGATCCCAGCCACCTGCTAGTGACAAGCCAAGAGTTTCATTAAATGCAAAGAGATCATTCATCCGTGAGATGAATATTGTTTATTGTTTCTTCGTGTGGACAGAGTGACTGCAAAGTTCTTAACTGCCTGCCCTGAAGGTGTATGGGGTCCGTGAGCCCTTGCTAGACCTGGTGAGGGGTTATGGCAGGAGATGTGCTCGTGGCCTTTGCTCTGGTTATCCCTGCTGCCAAATCACTCGGTGCTTCTACCCAAACAGCAGGCTGTGCTTTGACGAGGTTGTGTTTGCACAAAAGATAAGTTTTAAAACAGCCGAGATTAACTGGGAGGGTGTCAGATGGTGAAGGTGCTGTTTCTGCCTCTCTCCCAGCACCCTGAGCTGGGCTCGAGGCCTGTCTCCTGTCCCTGTGCCTGAAGGTGAGGGCATGGGGTTGGGAAAATCTCTGCTGCCCTCAGCCTGGGTCTGGAGAGCTCCTGGGCTGCCACCTGACAGTGTGAGAGCCCTGGTGAGCCGCCAGTGCTGCCCTGCAAACCAGCTGTGGCCAAAGGAAAGCTGGCTTAGGTTTTCTTTGTGAATATTTTGCACTACTGCTAAAAGCAGGGGAGAGGTGTTTTTGTGGGGTGGGTTGGGAGCCATGCCAAAGATGAACTGGAATTCTCTCTGTAGAAGGGTAACTTGGTGTCACTGTAGAAGTGCCATCACTGAGGGGAGAACTGTCTGCTGGAGGACTTGGACTGGCTGAGAAGGCTGTAACATGAACCAACAGCTCAACCCCTCCCTGACAGGCTGGGGTGCTTTTAAACACTGAGACTGTTGGTGGCTGTTTATTGAGATAACTATTCCGCCGTGTCTGCTTCTGGGATCACTGCCAGGGCAGCCAGCTCAGGCTACCTGCAGAAGAGGGATGGGTGGCTGAGGATGGGGTGGCTGAGGGTGGTGTTTAGCTTGTCTCCGCAGAGAGGGTGGCCCTGCAAGCGCCCGGCGTTTCTGTGGGGCACAGGGAGCTGGGTTGGAAGGTTCTGCTCTGGTGAGTGTGCTGGAGCTGCTCAGCTGCACTGCTCTGGGTCTGGAACAGCTCAGGGCACGGTGCTGAGGCTGCTCTCCCTCTGCAGATGACATCACCCTGACGATAGACGGCAAGGACACCTACGAGGAGGTGAAGACAGCGGGGAGATACAGGTAACCCGCTGCTGCTCGCCTTCTGCCCTGCTCTGGGCAGAGCTGGGGGTGGTGGCCTGGAGGGAAGCCAGGTGAAACACAGCTGTCCCGGGGCACACCTTGGTTTTGCTGTAGTGTGTCTCCGAGCCTCAGTTGCACCCTTTTGCTGGGCTTCTGGGAAGTGCTGCAGACCAGCAGCTGGCTGGCAGGGCCCACCTGTCCCTGGCAGGTGCTCGCTGGTCACTGGGAGGTAGCTCTGTTGGAGGGCTGTGTGAGGTAAGTTTTCCTCAGAGGAGCTGCTGCTGTGGTGTGAAGAAGATGCAGAAGCTCAGCAGGTGAAGTCTGTACTTGATACCGAGAGTAGGCAGAAGGAAAACTTCCTGAGGCTGGCCCCTGGTTTGGATTTCCCAGGTGTTTCTGCGGTGGGAAGAGAAAGAGGCAAATGCTCCTGTGGCTTCTGCTTTATCCTTTGCTTGTCTCCCTGCAGGGAATGCAAACGCACCCAGGGTGTGTCCACCACCGACCTCGTTGGCCGCATGCTGCTCATGACTAAGGCTCACCACAGCAACATAGTGAGTCAGAGGGCTTTGGGGGGGAGTTTGGAGTCCAGGGTGCACACCAGCCCTCTCCTTCTGCTGTCCCAAACGGCAGCAGAGCTCCCGGGTGCACAGCGAACTGGCAAGCTGATTATGGGCAGTGGCAGCAAAACAACCTGCTTGTGTTTGCTTAAGCCTGTCTGAGATCACCATGTGATCTCAGCCCACGCTGCTTTGGAAAGGTGTGGGGGATAAAAGCTTTGATCCCTCGTGATTGGCGTGGGCTTCAGGAGCCTTGTGGAAACGTTCTGGCTACGGCTTCTCCGAGGGTGAAGCTACACGGTGCAGACACTTTGGTCTTCTCAGCCCAAAGTCCTCTTCCTTCCCACTGCTCTGCATGCTTCTGCCTCCTGCTGTCTCTAGTCTTGCCAGACCTTTCCTTTCTCCTCGGCTCCCGAGCTGGTAGATAGCTGCCCTAACCTAAGGAAAACAGAGGAAGTGGTTTTATGTTGGTTATTGAGTTGAATGGCTTGATAAATGAGTGATCCAGTGAAAGGAGTCACCTAGAAAGTAACAGGAACAAGATGAGAGAGAATTCAGGGGTAGGGGGGATCTTTTATGGTGCTGAGCTGTTAGTTTGGCTTAGCCATGACATCCATGTTCATACCAAGATGGGCACAGTGCTGCCAGCTGCCTGCAGAGACCTGAGCCTGTCTCTAGCAGAGTGTCTTTGGAGGGAGGGATGCTGCCACACCAGAGGCTGGCACAGCTGAGGGAGGATGTAGGTGAGCAACCCTGCCAGGCCTCCAGGCTGGGCAAGAATCACCTCACTGCCTGGTGCCAGCTGGGATCAGATAAGGACATGTTTCATCTGACTCATGCTGGGACACAACTCTGGGTTAGATTTTAACTAGTTTCTGAGTGTTGAGTGCCAGGGGTCGATGGTGTGCAGTCTGAGCCTGCACTTCCCAGCACTTCTCCCACACACAGGCATGTTCTTGTTCGGATGAGCTCTGTGAGTGCTTAAACATTTTGACTTTATCTCCCTTCAGGATGAGGACCTAGACTATCGGAAGCACACAGACAACTTTGGGAAGGTAATGTGAGTTCTGGTTGTGTTGTCCTGTCTGAGAAGGATTCTAGATGTGCTTTCTGGCCTGTGTTGCAGGGTTGTTTTTGCCCCCACGTGTAGTGGTAGCCTCAGTAGGTGTCTGCTGGCCCACCAAGCAGCTGCTGTGGTCGGCACAACTCGGGGCCATGCAGTGAGCTGTCCCCAGCACTGCTCCATTTGAGCCTTGCCTGGTTTTCTGGCTTGCTTGTAAATTCTGTTGCTGCTTCCTCTGGGACCGGAGTGGCCCCAGGTCCTTCCCAGGGGCAGCCTCTGCGAGTGCTCTGCACGCTCGTGTGTAAAGGGCACTGGGTCTGGGTCACACAGGCAGCCTGGTCCTCCGGGAGCACAGCAGCCCCCTCTGGGGCTCAGTGCTGGGTGCCCAGCTCGCAGCCTCTGCTGCTGCTGAAGAGCTCTCAGTTGCTTGTTGTTTGTCCCTGGCTGTTGGATTGTCCCTGTCCCGAGCACCTGGACCCTCAGCTTGAGTTTTTACTCGCAGGGCTTGCTGACCAGCTGAATCCCTCTCTCTGTTCCCCGCCGCGCTGGGTGTTTTCAGCGGGCTCAGGGAGCCCGTTGCTCCAGTGTGGCTGGTTCCTGGAGTTTGGATGCGGGGTGACCGGGCACGGGGCACCCCGCAGGCGCTGTCAGAGAGCTTGGCACGGCCCGCCCGGCTCTGCCCGAGGCGTTTGTTCCCTGGAGTCCTGTGGAGGAGCAGCCGGGGGCTCCCCAGAGGGTGGCTCCGCGGCTGTTTCCAGGACTGCCACAGGGCGGGGATAAAGCTCCATCTTCGGGCTCCCGGTGCTGGGACCCGGCCCTGGCTGGAGCTGTGGGTGCAGCCCCTGCCTGGCACGGGCAGCACGGGGAGCTTGGGTCGCTTTGGTGTCATCTCCCTTGGTAAGCCTCCTCTCTCCTGCAAGTCCGAGGCTGCCCTGTTGCCTTCCAAGCTTCCTTCTCGGTGTCTCTTGCCGGCTGCTGGGGGAGATGCAGGTCAGGAGTGACAGGGCAGAAAGGGTTTCTGTGAGATACTGCCCGTGTGTGGTGCCAGGAGCACACATCCCGGCTCAGAGCCTGCCACGAGGCGAGCTGCTGCCCGCGGCTGCCTTCGGCCCACCTCCAGACCCTTCCTCCCCGAGCCTGACCCGGAATCCTCCCTGGTGTGTTTTGCCAGGGGCCGAAAGGTCACAGCCCCTGGACCGGGGTCTCGCAGTTCCTACAGACGTCTCAGAAGATCATCCAGTTCGCGTCGGGGAAGGAGCCGCAGCCGGGGGACAGCATCATCTACGTGGCCGGAGCCTTCGACCTCTTCCGTATCCTCCCCTGCTCTGCCAGGAAAGTGGCCCTGGTCAGTTGAGCAGACCTGCTCAGTTTCGAGGCACCAGACAAGTCTGTTTGCCCTTGGTTGGGTTTTTTCCTTCTGTTTTTTTCCTCTTCTGTGGGCTCACAAGGGAAGAGGCGGGACATGTTCCTGGCAGTTTCTGAGTCACAGGTCACTGAGAAAGGAGCTGTAGTTCCTCTCTAGAGACCTGTGGCTCTGAGAGGATTTCAGGAAGACACTGGGATGCTCTGCACGCTCTGGTGGGCACACTCTAGTCCCTGTTGAGCACTGGCTGTCACAGACCGAGTGACTGCTCGGGGTATCTGGAGCAGAGCGTCCCCAGCACAGCCTCTGGGGCCTGGTGCCAGAGCGCCCAAAACGGGTGGAAATTCTGGATGGAGGCAAAACTGAGTCCGTGTAAGGGGGAGCTGCAGAGGTGTCTGTTTGCCCAGAGCCTCTGGAGGATGGAGGAGGCAACTGTTGTTAGGATATGGACAATGAGTCGTGCAACAATAAAATCCCTGGGACTCCGTCTCCCGCTGGTTTTCAGAGCATCCCTTTGTCCTCCTTCCCCGTTCTCCGTGTTGTCTGCAGTTCCTTAACCAGGTCTGCAGATATTGGGCATGTGGATTTCCTGGAGAAGGTTCACCAGCTGGCAGAGAAGCCCTACATCATTGCTGGGCTGCACTTCGATCAGGTCGGTGTGGAACGCTGTCCAGACACAGAGTTTGTCCCCAGTTCTCTGACAGCAGCAGCCTGTGCTCGGGGGTGTCTCAGCCATGTGGGGGTTTCATGGGGGAAGCAGAGGGGAGAGGGTTGCTCTCTCTCTGACTGTGCCTGGTGCTTTGCCCTAGGAGGTGAATCGCTACAAGGGGAAGAACTATCCCATCATGAACATCCACGAGAGAACGCTCAGCGTCCTGGCCTGCAGGGTGAGTGCCTGCAGCTGGGTGCTGTTCCCTGCAGCCAGCAGCCCTGCGTGGGTTCCGTGGTGTGCTCTGCCAAGGGGAAGATGGGATGTTGCTTTAGGCTGCCTGGGTGCTCCCGGAGGAATCCCTCTGCCTCCTGTCCTGGCCCACCTGAGCCATGGCACCTGCCACCCTGTTCCGCTGGCAAGGAGAGGCTGGGTGCCCTGCAGGGTGCCCCACTAGGTGCTGTGCCACTCTGTGAAAGACAGGTGTGTTCTTGGGGAAAACTCCCCACTCCCTGCACCAGGGGAGGAAGGTCCTGGGGAAGAAATGTGGGAATGGCCAGAAATGTGTGCCTTGAGCGTTCACTTTTGGATGTGCTCTGTACACGCTGCCAGGAAGCATGTTCTTCAGGGGAAGCAGATGATGCCAAGTGGCAAGCAGTGGCTGCTGACCTGCTGTCCTGCTCCTACATTTGAGTTCCTAACTCTGTGACCAGAGGACTTCCATGACTCTGCTTAGGGAGCAGCCTGGCCTCTGGTCTGGTTTTTCTTTTCAAACCTGGACTCTTGACCTGGTTTATTTTCTAGTACGTCTCAGAAGTGGTGATTGGAGCTCCCTATGCTGTCACTGCTGACCTGCTGGATCACTTCAGGGTGAGAGTCTTTGCCTATAGATGGACATGGAGATGTTGGAATGTGATGTACTTAGGGAGCTAAGTGGTACAGGAAAACACAGGGGTGTAGAAGAGACATGGTCCTGCTCAGCAGGATTACAGGGAGCTCCAGATGTGCTGCCAAGCCTGGTACAGGAGGGGTGGCTTTGCTGATCTCCCAGCTGTGCTGCCATGAGTGCCGTGGCAGGGAAAGTCCCCGTCATCTTTTGGATCTTGTCAGTGACTTTGTGTCCTTCTCCAGGTAACACTTGTGTGTCACGGGATGACCGAGGTGGTGCCAGACAAGGATGGTTCTGATCCATACAAGGTAAGTCCCTGGGCTGCTCCTTCTTGCTCCTTAGTCAGTGTTTGGCGTGTAGAGCACAGCCCTGCTCGTGTTCTGTGTGGCAGAGGATGCTCCCCAAGCACGTCCTTGGCAGGTGATGCTGTTTTTCCCCCGCTCCTGCGGGCAGCTGCTTGGAGCAGAGCCTGCTAATTGTTCACAACAGCTCCCGTTTTTGAGTCAGTGTTTTTGTTTTGCCTGTTTCTGATGCTTTCATGGCAGAGTGAGAAATCCTGTCAGCGCTGCTCTGTGCCTGTCCTTGCTCAGCTTACAGAAACACGAAGCTTTGCTTTTGGCAGTTATTTATTCTGCCTCCTAGGAGATCATTTTGTGTCGTGCCTGGCTGGGTGCCCGCAGGTCCCGCCGTGACTCTGCTCAGCTCCCCCTCCTGAGCTGAGGCCCAGAGGTGCTGTGTGTTGGTCACAGCTGTTTGTCCGCAGGAGCCGAAGAGACGTGGCATTTTCCAGCTGGTGGACAGTGGCAGCAATCTCACCACAGATCTAATTGTGCAAAGAATCATCAAGAACAGGTTGAGTTTCTTATCTCCCAGTCCTGTCACATACTGTTCTATCTGGCTTGTCTGAGGACTAATGGCCGGGATCAAACAGGCAGAAGGGGTTGTCTGAAGGCAGAGGGTCGGGGAATTGATTCTCCATCTTCCATAGCTTGGGCAGGATGCCTAAATGTACAGGAAGGAACAGCACAACTCTGCTGTGCCAGCTTGGGCCTCACAGCAGGTTTTATTCTTCTTCCTGCTGTGTTAACAATGAGATTTCCCTGGGGAGGGAGGCCTGTTGCTCTTTGCACTTTCAGGCCTGAGCCCTTCGCCGTCAGTGAGCTTGGCTCAGGTCAGGGGTAAATTTGATTTTGGCCTGTCCTGGGACACAGAGCAGGGATGGAGTGGCAGCATCTGCAGAGGGAGTGATGGTGACAGTCATGGGGAGTTCTGGGTGCTGGCTCTTGGAGAGGGATCTGGGGTTCCTGCTGAGGGTTGAGGCACTCCCAGAACAAAGCAGGGTAGAAGGCAGCGCTGCCCTGCTCTGGGTGCCTTTAGTCTGCTAGAGATGTGTGGGTGAGAATCTCACAACATTCTGTGCTCGATGCAGGCTGGAGTTTGAAGCTCGGAACCAGAAGAAGGAAGCCAAGGAGCTGGCAGTGCTGGAGGCCATGAAGAGGCTGGAGGAGGAGAAGCACTAGGCTGGCGAGAGCCGGTGCGTGGGTCGCAGAGCACAGCAGCCTCACCTTGGGGAGCCAGCAGCTCTTTGAGAGGAGACCCCTGGATGGGGACATGGCTGCTGGCGAGCAGGCTGTGCTGTCCTTCCCTCTTCTCTCCCAGCTCCTCCTGCACTGATTATGGAGACGTAATGAGTCAGGATCCTGCTGCCTAGATTTTTTCCTCCATTAATCAGCCCCCGTCCCCTTTCCTGTGAGGAGATTTGACAAAAAAAAAAACCCAACACAACTGTTTTAATTATAACTAATGTTTTAACATATTGTTGTGCTTTTATCTTCTGCCATTTCTGGGTTTTAGTAGGAGGGAAATAGAGCAGCCACCCAGGCCCCCTCTGCTCCTTGAGGCTCTGCTGTCCTGATGGCATCTGCGTCCCAGAGCAGCCCTTCGGGTGGTGGGGGCAGCTGGAAAGACTGTGACAGCTCCCTGGGGCAGGACACGGCGTCCACAGCTCTGCTTAGGGACTTGAGGACAGGGGTGAGTGGCTGTCTGCCCAGCAGCAGTGAGGCCACTGGGGTCTGGCTGGATTCAGCCTCCTCCCTGGCCCGTGCCAGCCGGGCGTTTGGTGTGGCAGCTGCTGAGGGAGGCACAGGGACCCTCCAGGGCCATGGGGACCCTGGTGTTGTGGCGTGGGGGAGCCCTGGGGGCTTCTTCCAAAGGCTCGTGGTGTTTGGAGGCAGCAGGACCCGGTGCTGCCTGTAGCCTGTGCCCAGAGCCCCACTGGGGCCAGAGTCCACCCTGTGCCAGGCGCTTGCCCAGGGGAGGGACCTCGTCAGCTGACACTGGGTGGCTATTCTGGGGGCTGACATGGAGCACTGTGCCCCTGCAGGGAGGTGCAGGTCTGAGGGCAAGAGGCTCTGGACTGAGCCCATTTCTGCCTCTGACATTCCGGGTGCTGTGGTGGTGTCTTGGTCCACTCCCTGCTCTGTGCTGGACGGTCCTTCCAGGCCGGTTCTGTTGTCTCTCTGTTGTAAACTTCTGTTGCTGATTGTTAATAAATTGTTAAAGAGTTATGTGTTGGTCTGTCTGGGGCTTGAGCCTGGGTGGCAGATAGGGGCCAGGCCCCTGGCTAGGGGCTCTTCTGCAGCAGCTTTTCCCTGGAGCTCTGGTGGGAGCTGGGGAGAGGCTGTGGGGTCCTGAGAAGGAGCTTTCCACCCTTGGACCTCTGGCCTGAGCACAGGGGATCTGTTTGGGTGCAGGGTCAGAGATCCTTCTGGCTGGAACTGTTCTCACCGTGGGAAGAGATTTTGCTGAATTCACCTGAAAGTTGAACTAGATGGTGTGAGGGGCAATTTGCTTTGCTGCGTTCTGGGGTTTTGTGCTTTCCGGACTCCAAAGGTGCAGTAGAATTTGCCCTGGGAAAGGGGGGGTGTCTCAGCAGCTGGGGTACATTCTGGGTCCTTCTGCCACCCTGTCCCCTTCCCCTTCCTCATCTCCAGAGAGCACAAAACAGCCCCCCCCTTGGGGACCCCAGCACACAGACCCCCACGGGGACATCACCACCCAGCCCCCTCCATGCAGCCGGAGCAGCGTCTGGGCAGCCCCCTCACCACAGCGGCAGCTCCCCGGGCTGAGCGCTGCGTGGGAGCAGCTGCCCCGGGCCCGGCAGCTACGGGTTATTGAAATGACAATCCCTGTTGTCTCCTGTGCCTGCAGACGGCAGCTGCTGTCGCTCGGAGCTGCTCTGAGTTTACTCTGAAAACTTCTGCGTGTGATGGTTCCTCCTCCCAGGGCCTCGGGGCCCTTCCTCGGCTGCTGCCTGCAGTCCCCGGGGAGAAATGATCAAAAACGGGGGTGGGAAATGACAGGAATGTCAAGTTTGTGACTTTTCTGTGGTGGCTTGGGTTGGTTTTTTGTTTGTTTTTGTTTTTTTCTTCAAAGCACAGACGATTGAGAAGCTTCCTGCAGCCTCCCGGGGAGCAGCTGGTGCCAGGGGGTGCCCCGATGTTTCTCTCAGGGTGCAGCAGGTCCCTTGGCCCTTAAAAGAGCGGCTGGGACCCTGCTGGGGGAGGCGGCAACCTCAGCCTAGACCCTGCTGGGGGCTGGGGCTCACTCCCAGGACCCCGTTAACCCTGCACAGAAAGGGTGTCCCCGCTGCCCAGCAGAGCCCCAGAGGCTGCCACGGCCACCTTGGGCCCCCAGGGAGAGCTGCAGCTCCACGGCTGCTTCCCCAGGGTGTGTTTACTGGGGTGTGCTGACCCTTGCCATGCTGGGGACACGGGGCTGTGGTCACTGTGGGGGTTGGTGGCCCTGGTGCCCACCCAGCTTTCTGGGAAGGCCCTGGAACCAGCAGCCCTCAGTCACTGGGCATGGAGTGGGTGAGAGCCCTGCCAAGGCTGGGTCCTTTCACCCAGCGCTGGGTGTCTGCTGGGGTGTCTCTTGCTGGGTGAAGCAAGGCCCTGGGGGTTCCTCACAGGGGCAGGGCTGTGCCCAGGCTGGGTGTTGTGTGCCCCTGCTGCCAGGACACCCCGTGGGAAGGTGCCCCTGCCAGGGAGTGGTTGCTGCTGGGGGGCTGTTGCCACCCCACTCTCACCACTCAGCCTGTGTCCTGCTGCTGGACCACGACCCGAGCACCCTGGTGCAGGGGGCACTGTGCCCTGGTCTCCTGCAGCGCAGGGGATCAGCGAGACCCTTCCGAGCCAGGGCAACATGGGGATGGGGGTGCCCACCCTGTGCCATTTACCCTCAACAAAGCCCCACTGGCTCCTGCTGCTCCCCCACTCCCTGTGCCAGGGCACGGCAGGGCCAGGCTGGCCCTCGGGGTGGCAACATCCCAGCTGTGACCTGCTGGAGCAGCCTGGGGGGCAGTGGGGAAATGGGCAGAGCCCCCCCTGCCCCAGACTTGGCTCAGGGGGCAGAGGGAGCAGCAGCCAGAGGGAGCTCAGCAGCCCCAAGCTCCTCATGCCCCCCACCCCATTCCCCCCACCAGGAAGAACAGAGCACAGAGTCAGCCCAAGCAGGTTTATTGTCACCACGGAGCCACTGGTGCCACCTCAGGCATCCGCACACTCCACGGGGTCCCAGGACACGGTCACGTCTGCCTTGCACCGGAGAGTGCCCGCGGCTCCGGGCAGTGCCCGGCAGCTCCACGGCTCGGGGGCCACGTGTGTCACACACAGCACCTGCGGGGAGAGCGTCAGCGGGTACCGGGGAGAGGCCGGGCTGCCCCACCGGACAGAGGACCCCGCTCCCGGAGCTCGGGGCAGTGGGACCCGCAGCTGGAAGCCCCGTCCCGGCACAAACCGTGCCCCGCGGGGTGCAGCCCCGGTGCCCACCGAGCCGCCGGTACTCACCGGGACGCGGAGCAGCGCGGGCGGGCGGGCGGAGCCGGGCAGCAGGACGGCGGGGCCGGGCTCTGCGGAGCCGTCGGTGCCGGAGCGGCGGGCGGGGGACGGGCGGCGGGGGCCGGAGAGCAGCCCCGAGGCTCTGCCCACCGAATAGTAGCGAGGCCCGGCCGCCTGCCGGTACCAGAGCTCGGCGGGGCAGCAGAGCCCGAGCAGTGTGAGCGCCAGCCCGAGCCACCGGGCAGCGCGCATCGTGCCGCCGAACGGAGCGCCCCGGAGCCGCGGCCGCCTTTATAGCGCCGCGGGGACCCGCCTCGCCCGCCCCCGCGGGGAAGGAGCCGCTGCTGGCGGCACCGCCGCCCCCAGGTTACCGTGAAGCTCAGCGCGCGTTCGATACCGATGCCCGCGCCTGGCGGAGCCGCCCCCGCAGCGCCCCGTGCCCCGCGAGCACCGAGCCCGAGCGCAGGAAAAACGGACACCGGGTGAAGGGGGGGTGGGGAGGTGGGAAAAGAAGCGGTCGCGCGTTTATTGGGGCCGGCCCGGCCCGGAGCGCGGGAGGGGGCGGCGGGGAGCGGCCCCGGGAACCGCTGGCGGTCACTCCTTGAACTTCCACTCCTGGCGGCACATGGGGCAGTGCTGCTGCACCTGCTGCGAGTTCAGCCACTTGAGGATGCAGTGCATGTGGAAGCAGTGCGAGCACTGCCCCCACACCAGCGGGCAGTCGTCGCCGGGCACCTTGCCTGCGGGACCGGGCAGACCGTCAGCCCCGGGCCGCGGGGGCCGCGGCCGCCCCCCCGCCCCGCGCCGCCGCACTCACAGTCGGGGCAGCAGCCGTTGAACGCCATCCGGCAGATCCCGCAGTTCTCGTCGTTGGCCACCCAGAGCCAGGAGGCGACCCCGTGCCAGCTCCGCACGCGCCCCCGCATCGCCCGCCCGCCGGAATTCCCGCTCCGCCGCCCCGCCGGAAGTCCCGCCCCGGCCCCACAAGTCCCCGCGCACGAGCTCGCGCGCCCGCCGAGCCCTCGGCGCTCGTCCCGCCTCTTCTGCTTCCGGCGTCGGCGCAGCGCGGCCGGAAGT
>WYEA01007643.1:8185-19232 GCA_033558465.1 Alcedo atthis | reverse complement strand
GGGCAGCCTGTTCCAGAGCTCTGGCACCCTCACTGGGAAAAAGTTTTTCCTTGTGTTTCCCCTAAACCTCTTGTGCTACAGCTTATTCCCCTTGCCTCTTGTCCTGTCATTGGATGACATTGAGAAAAGTCTGGCTCCATCCTCCCTGAGTGGGAATTGGTGAGAAATTGAATACTAAAGCTGAAGGTTGTGATGCTCCAGCTTCACTAATTCTCTTCAACTCCAGGGTGACTGTGGCAACTAACTTTACATCAATGAAGTTTCTACATCTCTAGAATTTCTTCCTGTGTTCCAAGCTACTGCCTCTGGGTAACAGAACAGCTCCCTGCCTGCAGATACCAGAGACAGCCAACACCAGACATAAACTGAAGTGTCCCTTCACCTTCATCCCTGTTTACCTTCTTCTCAATCTGGCTTGATCAGTGTTCTTAAACCATGCCAAGACAAAACATTGAAGTCAGTGCAAAACATGGCAACTATATTCACTTTCAGTCATCACTGGAGTAGGTTCAGGATCTGCTTTTAAAAAAGAGCATTCCCTCCAAAATAAGATACCTTGGCACTATTCTCTAGAGAAGTTCAATTTTTTTTTCTTCCAGTAACACAATGGACCTTAATCATAGGGCAGGAAAGATCACTCTTACTTGTTTTTCAAACTACAAGCTAAGCTGCCTCATTTTGTAATGCCAGTAAAAAAACCACAACAAAACAAACAAACAAAAAACCCTAAAAACACATACACACAAAAAGACAGAAGAGGAACTCTTCTGTATAAGTGACTCAGGAAAAAGTCTCAGTAGCAAAGTACTAGATAGCTGGGCAGTAAGAAACATTTCTTTGCAGCAACTCAGGATAAGGAGGGGCTAAACTAGTTCTTGAGTGCTGCAGCCATTGGGCAGCAGCATGAAGAGAGGAGCATCAGCATCATGTCCCTTTTCTGTCCCAAACTATCAAATTAGTCTTTTGTTCTCTAAATGGCAGGTGCAGATGCCTAACACAAGGACTTTCAGACTGTAAATGTGTCTCCCTGAGAAGAGTCAGCTTTTCCCCTCCTCTTATTTGTAATTGCATGGATGTGTATTTGCCTCACCCACCTGTACTTTGTGTTATAGAATCCATTCAAGACTTTTCATAGACATTTAAAACGAGACTATGGATTTTTAGTGCTGAACAGAGTGATAAACATTGGATGTGATGAAAATCAGCATTGCAGTGCCAAAGTCCTGGAAAAAAAGTACCCTAAATCCTGCAGGTGGATATACCCCAATGAATACTGCACGAATGTGGATCTATAGCAGTGTTTGATGTTGGTTTCTGATGCAGACCTGTAGTTTGGGGGCTCCCTTTTTGGGATATAGTCCTCATTTCAGCCAGGCACATGCAAAAGATATCTAATACTAAATATCCTAAATCACAGGTAATCTGGATATATATTTAATTTCCTTTAAGCCCTAGATCATGTAAATGATCTTGATTTTGAAGCCATGACAAGATGCCTTGGAACTGATAAGTCCATCTGGATTTCACATATAGACCCGGTGCCTCTATGACTAACAAATAATACCTAACATTGTCAAGAAGAATATCTCACCTTGATTGCTTGATGATAAGAAAAAATTTTAAACCTGCCTATAAAACAGCTCCTCTGTAAATTTTATTTTATGTTTATAAACATTTGTCACGGCATTATTACCTTTCCATTGCATTTTCTATAGAATATATATATATTTAATATGTCTTAGACGTACACAAGTACACAAACTGTATGCAATTAGCATGCACAATTAATTTTCACTGCTGCTAATAGACATGCTTCAAGAAAATCCTCAAGGTGGCAGCACTGTCTCAGTTTTTAAGCTCACATCCTACATTCGGGCTACAAAAAAAATAAATCAGTACCTGAAAACAATGCCCTGCTAAGATGAACCATCATTTAAACTATTTTCTACACACTGGTGTTTACACGCCTTGTTAATCAACCCACTGTTTTTTGCTTTGGGCCTGAAAAATGACAGCTTGAACGCACAGGTGTCTTCAGGCATCCCTAAGCAAAATTTATAAAATAAGATGATGTAACTGAAATGTCACTGTGCTTGCTCTTCTATCCAGACATGATAAAAATGAGTTTTATGGACTTTGTATAATAGCTGGACACATGTACCTGATTTTATCTTTCAAACCCTCCTAAATATGGCTTTAATTACTTAATCCTGCATTGTTGCTGTTATAGTTGCTGCTACTTCTCATACCTCAAATGCTCTGAATTAGCAGGGTGCAATAGAAACACTGTTGCATTAGATACAAAACCTCACCACACTCCATGTTATTTTATAAATCCATCTCATGCACTGCCTCACTATTCTAAATTGTCTGCTACAGTTAATATTGTTTAAATATAATCCTAGCTATTTCAGTTTTTGCCATTATGAATACAGGGACTGAAAGTATGCAGCTTTCTATACTCTGTTACACAGATCTAATTCTACAAAGTGCTTTACGTGTTGCAGGAAAGCATTTTGTCCTTTAGAGAAAAAATATTATTATCACTAATATGACATAATTTGTAAATAAGAAAAAACTACCTACAGTATGTGCAAACACCAACAATGATGAAAAGCTTCTATTGTTTTATTTTTAACAAAATAACCTTAGATACCCAAGATGTCTAAAATTCTCCCTAAATAGTTTCAAGTTAATCTTACAAATTACAAATTTAGAAGTGATGTATATTCTAAAAATCATGTTATGATTTATGTGCTGTTGGAAACTATTTTTACTAACAAGAATCAAGTTGCACATTTAGTTATCTTTATAATAATGTCAAAGATCATTGTGAAGCAAACTGGTTTCTTTTAACAGGTATAAAATTTAAAAGATGCTAAGTTTTTCAGTTCTATATGTGAATAATGCAGTTTGTGAGCTTATTTGGCCCAGTTGTATTTAGGAAAGCATAATCCATATTTCTATCTCCACATGCTTTTAAGAAAATGAGGATTGAAATTCATGCATTGACTTTTAAAGTGATCTTTTCATAATATGATTCAATTTCAAAAGGGTTTGAAAGCAGCAGATAACATTCTCCACTAAAAATTCAGTTGTAAAATCATCAATTTGCTATGATACCAGTCAAATTTTTACATATTCCAGACTTGCTGTTCATGAGTGTTATCATGGGTAAGGTAGCTACAAATACGGAACTAGAGCCTCCCCTACCTAAGAAGTTGTATTTTAACAGAGCTTATATCTAGAAACTGTCTTAAAGATGGACAACATCTGGGAAGATACAGCTTGATTAAAGATGGGAGGCATAAAATCGGGCAAGAGATCTCATGTTTGAAGACATTAGTAACAAGATAGATAAGGAGAAATCAGTAGATGTTAATATACTGTTTGGTTTCTGGGACACATTTGGCAACCTCTCACATGAGTAAAATAATGACCAGTTAAAAAAAAAAAAAAAAAAAAAAAAGGGAAAAAAAAGAAGTATTAAAAAGGAACAATATGAAAGACTGATTTGGAACAACTTGCTTGGACAACAACTTGGTTATTTTATCTGGTTTTTCTCACTTGAAGTTCTTAGCATATTGCAACATATATAAAATTAAATGTTAAAACATGATAAGCAACCTGTTTGACTACTACATAAAGCCAAAAAATCCAAATTGTAGGATATAATCTGTGGTAATCTTCAACTACAAACAACCTCTTGACAAATATAATTCCTTATTTTTATGATTTTTCTGGCACTGATGTTCAGCATAGCTAATGCAAATGCAATTACAGGTTTCTTTAACATTACCTATTTCACTTTGAAGAGATGTGGAGCATAACCTACTAGTTTTATCACCACACAATTAATACAGCTGTTATTGTTCAAGAGGACCTTTCTACCAAGGGGATAGAAATAGTGAAAGACTAGCAAAGAAATAGTACTACCAGGCACCTACTGAAGTTTTAATACAAACAGATGAAGTTAACATAAAGTGGAGTGTCAAATTTATTTTAATCTACTACTCCTTGCTGACTTTATGCCATGTGCCTGCAACCAGTCCCAAACTTTGATTTGGTATAAACCAGTTTACAGGAGCCAGAAGTACAAGATTTCATAGTATAGGAAGAGGAAGAATATTCCAAAGTGCACATAATCACTTTTTTTAATCAGCTTCATGCCACCCTGGTATTTAGCACTCAGAAAGGCCCAAAGCAGAGTTACCTCAGAGCTGCAGTAATATTTTGTTGACTTTTAGTTGTCAAAGATTATGATAACATAAGATATATCTTAAAAAGACATCTTTTCTTCATACAAAACAGCCTGCCCTTTTTTCTTAAAGTCATGACTGAACAAAGAACATTTGGGAAAGTCTGGAAACACTAATTCATTCAAACTATAAACCTAATGAACTCATATGTGAGAAACAGAATCATCCTGTAAGAGGCACTTGAACATAGGTTTCCCATATCTCAAGACAAATGAACTACCTCTGAACTAGTAGAGTTTATTTTATAGTTTAATTATGATAAACAATCAAATAAAATTCTGATTTTCATGGAAAATGGCAACACTTTTTAGTCTCATACCATTTGGCTGAAAATTCCCTAATCCTACTGTGATGTGCATTAAAATGATATTGCAAGTCCTGCTCTTCACACAAGTGACTGTGGATGCTTGTCCCATTGCACACTCTATAATCCTGTGCTGCTGAGATAATTTGTAAATCCCTCCTGGGCACAGCTTTCATGCTTCTCCCCAAATGTGCCTCCATATAAGAAGAGACAAAATAGAATCACAGAATCATAGAATATTATGGGTTGGAAGGGACTTAGAAAGATCATCTAGTCCAACCCCCTACCAGAGCAGGATCACCTAGACCAAGTCACACAGGATTAAATTAATGCATGGCACAAATACAGGGTTTTTAGAATAGTGTAAATTATGTTTAGTGCATCAATATACCATATTTTTTAAAAATAATCAATTTACCTAACAATAAGAATAACTTTTATTCAGGAAGATAAGGGACATTTGCCCAGCTTCTGCTGAAATTTCATCCTGCTTATTCCCTCAGCAGGATTTTCCTGTAACCCTTCTTAAAGCAGAAATAATTATGGATTTCTCTTACTTGTTCTGAAGTGACATTTCTATTTTTCATTTCTCAATTTTGCCTCCTGTGCAGCATATGCTTCACCTTCAGGTTCTAAGGATTGCCTAAAGGCTTTTTCATTTAACTGCTGCTACATGCCGGTGCACAAATTGCCTGGGAGAGATGATGTGGAATGATAAGGCCTACAACCTCCAGCAGGAGATTTACCAGCTACCCAGCTGCTTAGAACACATAGAGCCTGGCTCCACACTGGCTGTGGGTCCAGTTTTTTGTAGCATGATGTTCTGCTTCAAAAGAATAGAATTAACTGAAGGTGTTAATAATTAGAAAGTAGTGATGGTGAAAATAAAATGGTGCAGCACAATCTACTATTTCTGTTTCCATGGTTGGTACCTGCATATTTCTAAAATTATTTCTAAAAACCTGTTCAGATGCTGCTTAGTTTTTACAAAGAGTTTTGAAATATCACTTTGACATTTCAAACATAACATGAAGAGAATGCAAATGCATGAAATCAGAGAAAGCAGTGCCACAATTCCTACCTGGAATCTTGAAGTCCTATCAAAGTTTTCTGTGGCTGCAAAGCTGTGGTACTGTGAATGTCCAGGAAAGATTTCCCTGTAAAACTGTGCTTAACTCACAGTTAAGTCCTTACTGCCTAATACCTCTGCTGAATGCTCTGGGTTCAGCTCAGGACGTAGCCAGATGTGTGCTGTTTGGTGCTGGGCTCAACCTGTTTTTATCTACAGCATACCTTCCAGAAAGTGACCAGGCTTCAAAGATAAGAGAGACTTTAAGGATTCCTTGTTTGTCTCCATAATTAAGAAAGCAATTGATAAAAGCACTGCCACTGTATTGATTTTTCTTACACCATTTTTCCCGGACCTAACAAAAGCTTTAGAATTCAAGTTTTTTTCTTTTCCCAAAAAAAGTATTTCTGCATTGCCATCATGTCACTCTTTTACGAATAAAAAGAATGTTTTACAGACAGCAGTAATTCGTATTTTTCCTTCACCACAGAATATATAGTCATTATTCTTCTGAGTATTTCAATACCTCTTAAAACCAGAAGTCTATACCAGCATTCTATAGCATGTCAAACATATCACTGGCAAGTGACCATTTAAATAAAATCAATCTCTGACTTCACTTTTTTTTAAGAGATGGCCAGATAGGGAAGGAGGTCTAGGCTGGTCCCACTTCCAGGTAGTGTCCTTAAACACTCATCTGCAACATTTAGCTCCTTAGAAAGTAGAGGCTTGGGTTCTGGGGGGCATTGCCCAGACTAGCAATCCTATAAATGCTTAAATAAAAATCCCCAACAGCAGAGACTAATCTAGGGATCAGTGTTTGGAATACTTACCTTAACCAACAGACATCTAATCAATATGCTACAAGCTAAAGATATAAATTACCTACTCTTCTCCAACACTGATATTCATTTTAGCATGCTAATGTGCTCCAGTGCTGGTCTTCTCTCCTGCACTGAGAAGATATGGCAACATGCTACAGAAATGAGTTTTTTGAGCCTCTTAATCTAAATAGGAGGTCTGCCTATATCAAATAATCTATTTGCCAGGGAAGTGTCCCAGTTACATCTGTTAAAGGCTCTGGAGGAGCAAGCTCCTCTTCCTTATTTATCTTAAGACATTATGTTATGTTATTTTTTGAATGGATAGAAGTACCTAATAAATGGGAAAAATGGGAGTTCAGGCATTCCTATTCTCAAGCATTTCCCAGCAGCCTGAGAGAGGTAGTTGTCTGTGCAACGTGTCATCTTTCCAAACAAATGACACCAAATTCTTTCTCTCTGGCAGACCAGGAATCTATTTCTTTGAGACTATTTATTTCTCTGAGTCATCTTCCAGTGGAAAGGGAACTTTTGCATGTCTTGAAATGACATTTCATGACTTGTATCTTCCTATTGGTTTCTCTAAGGCCATTTTCTTTATGTCACTTAGTGTAATGATTTCAAGTTCATTGGTTCTCGGAGTAACCACAAAGATCTAGTAGACAAATCACTAACATGTATATAATAAAATCCAGAGTAGATTTACTTTAGATGTCCTTGTTTAGATATATCTTGTTGCATTAGAAAATTATCAGCTCAGACTATCATCCTCTTAACATTTATTTCAAGATAGCATAGACAGGTACTGAAGGAATAAGTAATCCTTTTGTCTGATTTGATTCAGTGCAATACAAGAGCCCACATGTTAGTACATAATAGATGGTGGCATTCCCACAGTGAAGGTCCTACTCAGCACCTCCTTTTATGCATGCTATACTTCATGATGAGGTTATGACCAGGACCTTGAACTGTCCAGGTACAAGAACTGTGCAGTTAAATTTAAGTAAACACCAATTACATCAAATGTCCTTCATCACTCAGAACCCTTCTTTCCTGGTTTTTGTTTTTTGTTTTTGTTTTTTTTCCCATTTCTTGAGCCTCTAGAAGTAATTCCAGTCATTACAAAGCTTCTTCATTTTATTTTCTTTTCCATCTTGTTCTCAATTTGTTCACCACATTCTGAGTTAGACTCATGACTGCATCTGCCTTTTTTTTTTTAATGGTTAATCTGATGCTCTCATAGCTGCTTCTGGTAATTTTCCAGTATGACTAATTATAATTGTGTTCAGCTACAAGCCATATTGCTTGCCACATACTGTTCTCCTGGACTGTGGTCCAGCAGTCCTTAACTACAATCCCATTCAATGTTCATGATTGTCCAAGTTTTCCTCTCTATTGTGCATGGTACTCAGGCAAATCATTAGTGTCTCTATTTCTTGCTCAAAACTCTTTCAGAATTCCTGAAGTCATCATTTAACCTTGCAGTTCTGAGTGACTTGTTCCCTTTAGTATCAGTGTGTGTTGTAATCTGTACTGATTGACAGACAACTTCATAACTCCTTCCAGTTTTACAGTTGCTGTTTATATTTATATTTCATGAGATTATTTGCACTGCTGATTTCTTTACCCACTCTTCTTACCATACTGATAACTAGAACCACAGAAAACAGTTTTTGGAAAAAAATCGGTATGATAAAAATACTTTATGACATCCCAAAGTTTTCTACAAATTTATTTATTTATTTATTTATTTAGTAATAATAATAAGTACCAAAAGTGCAGGAAGAGAGTGACCTCATTCATTTCACTGATCTCTGTCCTAATTGTATGCACTGTAAGCATTAAATTCCCTTTTTGCTGAAGGGATTAGAACTCACATCATGATGTCCAGCATCATCATGTTGTTTAACATTTTGTATAAAGGCTCCAATGAGGCGGCAACCTCAGAATATTATACAGGCTGTAGTACCTATGGGACTCAGCTGGGTGGAGAAAACAGCAGTCCAGATCTCCCTCACAGGCATCTGAATGACAGTGTCTGACCTCCCAGCTGTGAGCTCTAACTGGAGAGAACTGCAAGGTGAATTCCTGTCACGCAAGCTTGTGGGATCTGTTTTTTTCATGTTATAATGCATTTCTATACATGGTAGAGTTCTGAACTATTTCATTTAGACTACTTCCAAGTCTTCTTTAATAGTGTTTTTCCATTATGTTTTCCTGAAGTTTTATCTTCTGAAGATAAAAAAAGATAATAGCTTATTATTTTCATAAAATTGACACAGAGGAAATATATGTTTTACAGGATGGAATTTACCTGCTGGAGGTGAACCTTCTCTGCCAGGAAGGTTGGACTAGATGATTTCCAGACATTCCTTTCAACCACTCCTAGTCTGTGATTCTATGAATATGCAATATTTTGCCCTCTTTAAGGTATGGTTGTACCTTACTAATGGATAGGTAATCAATCTACTTTAGTGATGTTGCTGGACGTTGCCTTGCCACTTGTGGTGAAGTTTGAGTTTTTGTTTTTTCTTGATCCAATTAATCTGTAATTATTAGTCTCTTAGTTGTTCCCCACAAGCACCTAAAATATATTTATATGACAGTGTCTGTTTGTCAATGTCTTTGCACTGCTTTTCAAAGACAGATGTTGATTACCACCTCAGGCTTAGTCAGGACAATGCAGATTTTCTACTGTTGAAAAAAATTCAACAACCCCATGTTCCTTATTTTAGCAATGCAGAAAGATAACACTGATAGAGAAGGATGTCAGTACCTTACTCACATAATATAATCTCTTACTGGATGTTAATTTACGTATTTTCATTCCTTCCCATTTCTTTCTACAGAACTTGGCTGGCTTCATTCCAGCAGAGAAAAGTGCAAGAAAAGAAAGATTGCTTTACCCTGGCAAACACACACAACCAACAGGTACACAGCAGCTGTTCAATCTTAACATCAAGATTACAGGAGGACACATAAGTCTCAAGCAGGCATACTTATTTTGATGCTGGTCACAATGCTCCGAGAACAATTTATTACAAATCCTTTCACAGTCAGCCCAGATAAGATGAAGGCACTTTTCTTGTTGTTTTCAACAGATAATTCATTTCTCTGGAAAAAAAAAAAAAAAAAAAAAAAGGAGAAAG
The DNA here is from genome assembly GCA_033558465.1 of Alcedo atthis. Taxonomy (NCBI): domain Eukaryota; kingdom Metazoa; phylum Chordata; class Aves; order Coraciiformes; family Alcedinidae; genus Alcedo; species Alcedo atthis. The sequence goes on along the minus strand of WYEA01007643.1, from coordinate 9,630 downwards.
AAAGAGAGATGGAAAATGAGGCTACCTAGGCTATTAAACTCCTTAGGTTTAAGTAATTATATATATATAAAAAAATATATATATCAAATTTTGCCTGTCTTTAGAATATCCAATAATTCATTAGAATTTTAGCATTATATGTAGCCTTCATGTATATGTTCTACATTTCAATATATTAGGCAAACAAAAAGTAATTCAACAATATCACTGTTTGACAAATAGCTTGATGACCACCAGAATTAGTGAAGCCTGCTTTCCTGTGCCTTTCAGTCTTGTCACTGACTTAAGTATCTAAACCATGCATAACCCAAGTTAAGAGTTTTCCTGCTTCGCTAGTTAGAAGAGCTTTCTCTCACACAATCTACTCTGGACTTCAATGACACTGGAATTCAACTACCAGCCCATGCCTCCATCCTCATCCCTATTCCAATCTAAAAGCCATTTTTCCATAAGAAACAATGCCATACTTTGATATTATTTATCCAAGAGCATGTTTAAAGAAATTAAATTACACTAATTTAAAAAGTAAAAGAAACTTAGTGTTACCTTGAAGGTGGTTAACATTGCAATACATCAATTTAGGATCAGACTGAAATCCAAATGGCCATTGCAGACAGGAGCTGCAGCCAAATATACAATAGCTCCTGTCAAGGCACTTTCTGAAAAAGGTTTCTGGTCTATGTTATAGTAAGATCTGTGAACTCTTAACTCACCAACAATGTCCTGCCCAGAGGTCTAATTTAGGATCCTAAAGTCAAGTTCCCCACTCAATGATTTGATAAATTCTGACACCCAAGAGACATGGGGTCCAAAAAAACTAAGAAAGGACCTGCCTAAAAATATATCCAGATAGAAATCCTGAATTAAAAAGTACACAAAATCACTGTTAAGGATGAGATTCTTTCTTTCAAAACCTTAATGTGTTTTCCTCTATCCCTAGTATATTGAGATTTGTAGGGAAAGTTGACATTCCTTGTTCTGAATTCTGTTTTGGAGTCAGGCACCAAGATCAGGTCACCCTTTCCAAAAAAACCCCTTCACAAACTCCAAGAGAAAATGAAGGAAAAAAAGGCCCTAAGGTGAACAACCCTTAGGGAATGTCGACCATTATTTTGTTGATTAGAGCACTCTGGTCAAGGATGGTTGATGTGTCTTCAAACACACCACAGCCTGATTTGAAGCAAGACCACTCATAACTTGGGAGAGTTTCTTCACAATCTGATTATTGGCTTCACCCAAAAGATGCTCCCCAGTTATGCAAATAAAATTATTATTTGTAAATAAACTTGCACTGCTTCAGGGCTTGGAGCCTGTGTCTCTTAGATCAACACACTATCAACTTGGAGTATTAAGCTTATTTTTTTTCTATTCTGATGAAAATCATATAATAAATCATCAGTATTTATAACAGAGAAATTTCTACTGACTTCTTCCAAGGATCTACT
>WYEA01007641.1:0-29077 GCA_033558465.1 Alcedo atthis | reverse complement strand
AGAGCTGATTTTTGTAGGGTCTGCAGTCATTCCTTTCAGAAGTGGCACTGCTCTGAGTCTAGTAATGTGCTGAGTTTTATGTCCTCACCTCATGCTCCTTTTTCCATCTGTGTTACCTGCCTTCCTCCAACATTACCCACAGCCAGGTGCTGGTTCCAACTGTGAGAGAGGAAATGGTAAGAAGTCATGTGTCCTCTATTTTAAAACATAGCTGGCTAGACATGGCAAAGCATTTTCCTAAATGTAATTGTACTGGAGCACACTGGTTTTTAGCTAGTCCTCCACTTGCATTTGAAGAGTATTTAGGCTACATTCTCTGTTCCAACTACTGATTACTGAGTATTTTAAGATACAGTGATTACATTACACAGCATTTTCTGTACACATGCCCTAGCTTACAGTGAAGTGAAAAAACCTTTGAAAATTATTTCCCCTACAATCCTCCTCTTGAATTTTGCAACACTTTAAGTGGAACAAATGACAAAGTTGTTTATGCATGGTCACACTGACACAGTGGGGAGATAATTAGCCACAGAATAGCTGGTATTCTTTAAAATTTATTTCAACACTACCTGTACATAAAAAACAAACAATGTAAAACAGGGGTCCCATAGGATCCCTAATAAAAACTTGCATCTTTCTAATATATTCGAAAAAGAATTGTGAGACTCTTACACAATTTCTCTTTTTTACCACAATAGCAAAACAGAATTTGCCCCTGTATATTCACAAAGGCAGAATGGATAATTAAGTATACTAAAAAGTGACAAATAAATAGTGATGCCACCAACATCCACAATGCAGAAAACCATGCTCAAGACCCTGAAGAACAAATGACAAAAAGTTTTGGTTTCAGAGAGGGCCTAATAGAGATGTACAAAGTCCAAAAAGAAAAGAAAAAAAAAAAAAAAAAAAGAAAAAAAAGGAAAAAACCCCAAAACTAAACAAAAACAAAAATTGCACCAAAAAAAACCAAAACAAAAAACCAAACTAAAACAAAACAAAAAAAACCCAAACAAAACAACAACACAGCAGGCATTAAATTCTAGAAGAAAAAGAATGCAGACAGACTGACAGTCCAAAAAGCTGCAACAGGACTGTTTGGCTGTGCTACCAGCATGACTTTAATCCTGCCAGGAAAGGGTTTGCCTGCCTATCATTTGCTTTCATAGAAAATGAAGTATGTTACAAATGCTCCCCTCCACACTTTCTTCTGTGAGTTTCTTCTTAATGCCATGTTTTCCTACAAGTCTGTAGCACAGATAGAATTATCATTAAGATGTGGTATAAACACCTCAAATGTGTTTTCTGTTTATATAGTTTATTTTCCTATGGTGTTGCCAACCCAGCATCAAAGAGCAGAGATAAAAAACTTTGTTCCTTGAATTCCCAGCATGTTCCTCCCTGCCTTATTACAGACACAGCTGAAGAACATGATAAAGCTGAGCTGACCTGCTTCAATCTCATCCATCAGCACAGGCACAACTGGAAACAAGCCCTTCTGGAGTAATGTCAGCACTTCCATTGACATGAAGTGTAAATGACACAAGGGCAGAAAGTCCTATTTGGTGTCTGAGAAATGTATTTGTCTCTCTCAGCCCCCTTTTCCACATGTGATGTTATTGCCAGAAGAGCACATTGGTGCTTGCTGAAAACTGGACTGCCCATACACCCGCTAAGCAGTTTACCTGGGCCAACATTTACCAAAAAAAAGTTATTTTGTGCACAGCTGGTGGGAAAGTGCAAAAGATTTGAAAGCTGGGCTAGGTCCTCAGCTGGAATTAGTGCTTGAGGTCAACAGGAAGGCTTTGCTGAGCAACCACTGAACCCAGGACACAGCAGCATTTCAAATGAGGAATACCAACACCGATGCTTTCTCTCTTTCCTCCACAAATGCAAATACACACAAGCATTCATGCCTTGACTTTTCACTTGTTTCATGCTCTTTCATAAAAAATGAAGCATCCATCCTACATGGGTCTTCATAGAAAGCCAAATCCCCAAGGAAGAAGACTATTAGCAGAACCTTTTTGCACAAGTTTTTCCAAGGCACAGAAATACAGGCAGAGGCCCAGAAGCTGGGATCCCAGAGACACCCATATGCAGCCAAGCAGAGATGAATGAAGCAAGAAAAATAAAACCTAATGGGCATATTTGAGGCCCTGGAGGTTCAGTCTGCTCCTCAGGCCAGGTTTGTCCCAATAACCCATGGGTCCGGTGCAGGATTCAAGTTATAACACTTTCACTGCACATGACCAGATGGGTTTGAGAGGGTTACAGAGGGTGTGAGGGGTAGGTAAGATCTTTTCTCCTACACAGTTAGCTGGGAACCCTGCAAGGATGAGACCAAGCCCTGTACCAGGAGCTGGAAGAGAACATCATCACACTCTCCCACGGAATGAGGCAAAAATCTGCTGACTGTGAAGCAGATTTCCTTTGGCGGAAAAAGTTCTCTTTGCTTGTCTTAGCAGATACCATTTTGTTCCAGATGAGATTTCCCCCTTCATACTTAACTGAAATTATGATCAACACAAAGTAGTTGGGTATATCTTCCTAAATCTCATAATCAAAACACATAATTAATTAGAGCAAAGCTGTGTTGTTTTCATCTGATACAAGCTGATAGCTCAGCAAGTTTTCAGGGTCAGATTCAAGTTTTTCCTGGCCCTGTAGAGAGCCCCAGCCAAATTTCCAAACACCACCATTTGGAGACACAGAGCACATTTTTCGGCTGGGTGAGGCTGAGGCAAATGCAAATGTAAGCAGAAATGATGATGTCCAGTGGCAACCGCGGCTGTGCTGCTGAGTGGTATCTATACTGTGCAATCAGGAAAATAGTTACCAAACAAGCATGCTAACACATAGAAACCTAATTAAAATGTCAAAGGGTACATTTCAAAGGCTGTCGGCTATGGGTAGGCAACCAGTGTAACCAAAAACTGACTACTGTCTTTGTTAAACAAAATGAATTGCAAGTGATAGATGTGGAGAAATCCATAATTTTATTGAATCACACTCAACAGTACTCAGAGTGTGTTACCGTAACTCTATCCCTTTTTAATTCTGACAGCCATGTTTTATTCATTACAGGCACTGACTGCAGACTCCAATGAAGGACTTTGTGGTGACAAATTATTTCTGACTTTGAGAGATATAATGAAATGCAACTGTTGCACTAAAATCATAGCCATTTGCATGACAATTCTGCTACCTCATCTTCTAACTCCAGGGAGAGAGAGGGAGGGAGGGAGGGAGGGAGAGGACAGGACAGGGAGAGGACAGGAGAGAAACCAGTGCATACATTCTTTTAAACTGCAAAGACAATGCATATTACACAGTGAAGTTTGAGGAGAGGCATAATTTATTTCACAAATAAACAAACAAACAACATTGGTTCTCTCTGTGCCTTCTAGAGTTATTATCAAGTCCAAAATGAACAGTAATGATTTTTACCATAAAATTATAAGGCAAGAAAAAGGATTGAGATAACAGTAAAGATCTTAATTATATGTTTGTAAATTTACAGGCAAGCTTTTATTCAGCTACAGCTTTAGTTCAAATAACATAGCTCATACAAAGCCCACATTCTCTTTTCGCTTGTCTCCTTCCATTCATCTCCAATCGACATACCATCAGATAAAGCCGTGCTTGCCAGGAGGGATGAAACACGTGGCAATATTTTGCAAAAGCCATTACTCCACACTGAATTTCAATACCAGTATCATTTACTAGGACGATAATGTGTCAAGGTAGCATGGTGATACTCCAATAATACACCTCATAAGATCCCCAATAACAGAGCTTCTTCAAATTTTTCTTTTAAGAAGGAGCCCTATTAAAAAGATAATTAAAGAGGCCAACAAAAATAAATTCTTGCAATTTTCACCTCATATTCTGCAGGAATTTGTGTCTTTTAAAGATGTTTCTGCAGTTGGATACCTATAGGAACCCTAATAGATCTTCTTCATCTTCACCAAGCAATTCTATCAGTTCAAAGGAGGACAAAATTGTCCAGCTCATTTTAAAAAATAAAACAAATAAAAATCCCCACAAAATTATGGATCAAAAATTCCATTAACTTGACACCTTGTAGAAATATTATCAGTCCCTGACCTCTGTTATCTGCATTTCAGCTTGAGAGAACCTTTGATTCCTTTGAAAACTTAAAAGGTAGTCATTTGTGTGTAGTTCAAATTTTAGAGAACATTAAAAGAAACTACAGTGGAGATAGAAGTTGGCCACCAGCTGCTGAGTGTTCAGCTTTATACATCATCTGTTAGTACACACTTATCTTCCAAGTGTTTGTTGCACCTAGCTGGTGTTACCTCTGTAACACTTTTGAACTATGTGGATTTTCATAAACCAAGCACCAAGACATCAGAGAGAGCAGCACAAGTTGTCAGAAAGAATCTCTTGATGTAAGCAGACTATGGGAGGTGGGAAGTCTGGTGTCTAGTTGATCTTTAGATGTTAATGTCTAGTTTGATTCACATTGTCTTGCAACATTTACGTAAAAAAAAAAAAAAGGATAATATTCATAATGAATAAATATCTATGCCTCATGATAAAGAAATGGAGAAGAAAAACTAGTTACTATATCATATGGAGAAAACATTTGAACAGGTTTCTCAGAGAGGTGCTAGAAGTCCCATCCCTGGTAAAATTCACAATCAGGTTGGACAGGACACTGAGCTACCTGATCTAGTCCTTGCTCACTGCAGGGGGCTGGACTGGATGACCTTTGATCCCTTACAATCCAAAACATTCCATGATTCTGTAAAGAAAAGGAAGACTGCAGAAGTGGGAATGGAGGACTGAACAACACAGTCAATTAAAAAAGATCAGACTATGGTGGGATTTCTCTTATCCCAGCAGGCATCACAAGTGCCTTTTTCCATTAATGTCATGCATGGTAAACCTGAATTCTTTTCAAAGACTTGGGAGAGTTAAGTTTCAAGAAAGTTTGCGTGTAGATTACCAAATACTACAGGATAGTTGCCAAACTAATAATTGGAAGTGCAATCAAGGAGAAGTGGCCATTTGTTACCTCAGGAGCAATGACTGTTTGGGCAAAGGCTGCTCTTTGGTGTCATGGTTTAGACCCAGCTGGCAGCTAAGCACCACAGAATCATAGAATCATAAAATAGATATCATAGAATCATAGAGGCATCACCATGCAGAGCTCGCTCACCACACCTCCCCACCCCTGGAATGCAAAGGAGAAAAGGGAGCAAAGTGCAAAACAGGGTAAGGAGTTTTTAATACAACAACACAAAAAGAGAAGCCACAAACAAGAGCAACAATAATAGCACTGAAACAATACACAAAAGGAGTGATATTTAACAATTCAAGAAGTGCCATAGCCACTCATCTAAGCACTCACCTCTCCCCACCTTATGGAATTATGTTCCATATTGACCTCATGAACCTCATGACCCAATATCAATCGTAGCAGCTGTGCTGGGTTTGCCTACCCTGTCTGTGTCCCACACCACCCCCAACTTCTGGTTGAAAATTCACCCTATCCTAGCTGAACCCTGGACAGTTGCTATGCAGAATAATCTGGTGTTTTGAAGGAATGCAAAATGCTGTCTCTGCATTTCACCTCCTAGAAAGACTGGGAGCATTTTCTGAAGGTGAATTACTTGAAACAAAGGGCTGTTGAGCACCAAAGTAAGCTTCATATGCAGATTTCATATCATAATTTGTTTCCAACTCAGTAAAACATTTTGAAATTTTATATTATTTATTACTGAAAATTAACAGGATTTTCCTATTCCTGATAAGGCAAAGAATCTGGGGAACATTAGAGAATATAACCTACAGCCATGCAATACTTATCTGCATGGATGACATAATTTTCTGGGAATGACAAATGAAACAGCTAAATATGATGTACGCTACCCTGGTCAAATAAGAAAAATATGACAGCTTTGGTCTAAAGTAATTGAAATGTTTTGCTCTACAACACTGAAATGCAAATATCATGAGTTCAAGTTTTTTTATGCCATCCTAGATGTTACCCACTGCCATTTCTAACCATGTGTGAATCTCCAGATTGAGCATGCTTCATTTTATGGGAAATGTCTGTCTCATCTATCTATAATTCTGAAACCTGCCTCTCTGAAAGGAGTGGTTCTGAAACCACTCCTGTCTACTCCTCTGTCTTGCTGGGGAGAACTGACCCCTCTTCAATTATTCCTCAGCATGAATCCAGGATCTGGGTGTAGCTTTGGAGGGGAAAACCCATGTGGCTGTGAGTGACAGATTTGGATCCAGGTTTCTCATCTCATTTTCATGGACATTTGTCACTACACACACACAGAGATACACACACTTATGTTTCCATAGACACAAGGATAAACACAATGGCACAGCTTCACAGAGCATCTCCTATTATCGTCAGTCAGTTTAGCAACATGTGCTTTTTATATCAGTATTTCCAAAGCTATGACCTCACCAGTGGGAAATTTTGGGTCTCTGTTCCTACAGGAGAGAAGACCACTTGAGCCAAGGAGGCCTGAATACCTAACCTCAGGACAAAGTTCTTAAGCAAAACAATTTGATTTCTCAAAAGCATGATTTTTTTTTCCCCACTTCATGTCAACCTCTGACCTCATGTCTGGTAGTGATGGATGAGGTGAGACAGAGCCATGGGAGAAGACCTGAGGATAGTTGCCGGCATGTTATAGCTAGCAGTCATTAAGAGGCAGTTTTCTCAGAGGGAAATAAGAATTATTTAAAATCAAGAAAAATAAACACCAGAAGAATCAGCTGCACAGAGTGGCTCACGTAAAATATGAATGTGGCCAAGGTTTGCAAGTCCAAGGGGAGTCCAGCTTTGTGAGCTTACCGCAGAAAAATGCAGGCCCCAGCCCTGAGCTCTTGTAAAAGCACTGAAATGAAAGAGTAAAGCCCTTCCTGAACATACAGAGAAAACTGCATAAATGACTGCAGCCCACAGCTTGTCAGGTTGACCTCAAGTACCAAGATGATGACTGATAGTTACCTATTTGTAGTGCCTTCTTCATTTGTCTGTCACAGGCAGAAGAGAAGACAGGAAAAGTAAAATGTGTAGCCTGGCTAATGCTAAAGTGAGGCTTTGGTACACGGAAAAGAAATCTCTCCTGATGTTTGTTTTGGCTGTAGTTCCAGCAGACACTACTACAATCCCATTCACTTGCAAAGCAAAGCTGCAGCTCCACATATTATTAAAACTCCAGGGCTGATCACTTGCCACATGGCAGTGTTACTAGAACTAGCATGACAGAGGCAAACCTGTTCGGTCAGCAAAAGGTTTTTCCATTAAAAAATACAACAACGTATTCTCTGAATAAAGCAAGCTGTTTGGCTCCAAGCAAGGGGGAGAACAGTGTTTTTCTGAACAACAGTGCTGGGTATTCAAAGTTGAAGCCCCAGATCTTTCCTCTTCAGGCACAGGAACTGTTAGCAGCCACATCACCTTATTGACAGAACTTGCACACTTGTGCCAGAAGGGTGCCTAGGAGAGGCAGTTTACCCTGGCATAGTATTAGAGTTGCTCTTCATGATAAGGTTGCTGGACCATGGACAGTTAATTCTCTGCACATCAAAGGGAGCTATAGGGGTGATAAAAGCTTGTCTAGATACTCCCAACGCAGTTTTGTGCCTGTTGAAGTGATGTGGTGACACAGGCACTTGTTTTTCCATCTTCCTGGTGTCTGGGATCTCTGGTTATTCATCCAACTTCCAATCCCCAAGTACCAGCTCATGGATGCTGATGTATGACAGTATTGATGAATCCCAACTGCAGGCCTGCCTAGTTCTGGGCAAATCCATCTGGGATCTCACCCTGAACCTCTAATTACAGGAATTGAGGAGAGTCTCCTTTCAATTTTTCACAGTCTGCCCCGGCCCTCCTCTTGGACACAGGTAGCAAGCATAGTAGACAGCAGTTATGCCTCCAAGTCCTCCAGCATGCACAGACAGTACTCTGCTCACAGCAAGAGCTGCTGATCTTGGACCCCAGAAACAGACATGGCACACAAACCACACAGCATACTTACAACCTTGGGTATTTCCAGTGACTTGCTGCCTTTCTTTTTTCTCTCTTAAAATATGCCTTATTGGCTGATTATCCTAGAGTAACCTACATGGTGTAGTGTTAGAGAAACAGTGGCAAAAAATAATAATATTCGTCACATGTAAATGAAAAAGCCACAGTCTTTCTTGGCCAAAGTTACCACAATGTTTATTTATCAATGTCAAATACTGAAGTGCTTCCTTTCTCCTGAAACATTTTCTTCACTCTATGTATACAGTCCTGGTCACATGCTTTATTTTACATGCCTTGAAGCCAGAGTGTGTTGTATTATTCTACTTTTTGATAGCCTGTAGAGCTAAAATGAGAATAAATAATTGGTTTCCATGTGTTAGTATATTCTCAGAGAGCTCAGTCTTTCTCTTATGAATGGAAAGGTCAAAATCAGAACCAGTGACCCAGGGATTTTATACTTAGGCCTATAATTTGTAAGAAGAGCTCAAAACACCCACCTCTCACTTGTGGAAAAAACAAAAACAAAAAGCTGCTTTTGGAAAATGTATTTACCCATGTCTGTTTCAGTGACAAGCCAAACTATCTCCATGGCAGCTGTTCAAGTTGACATCATGAGCTGGTGAAACCTGCAATCCTTCCACAGATCACAATGGAATAATTCTGGTCTTCAGCAGCTGAGCCTTATGAACTAAAATGACATGCAAAATCCCAGGCATGACATTTCAAAACTAAAGCCACTCACAACGTTGTTTGTGCCTGATTTAAATAATTATATTTTCCATTTCCCATAGAAAATATGTATTTTAATTCTCTCTCCCAAGTGCTTTCTAGAACATTATGAGACCATTGTGTATTGACTGATATTCAAAATATTAAGCCTTCAGGACAACTTAGGTCCAGTGACTAATGACTTCTCAAAATGAATTGATTTGCCTAAATAAATTGTCCAAGTCTGCATTCTACCCTAGCTTCAGTGTACATTGTATTTTACATACATGTCAAATAAGCACAAATGCAACCATCAAAAATTGAAAACACTTAGACCAGTACTGACAGCACAAGTCTTACAAGGTGCAGCTGAGGGAACTGAGGATTTTTAGCCTGGTGAAAAGAAGGCTGCGGGGAAACCTCTTGCTCTTTACAAACTATCTGAAATGAGTTTGTAATGAGGTGGGTGTTGGTCCCTTCTTCAAAGGAACAAGTGATAGGACAAGAGGAAACGGCCTCAAGTCGCACAAGGGAGGCTTTAGGTTAGATATTAGGAGAAACATTATTAACAGAAAGGCAAAGGGTTGTCAAAACACTGGAACAGGCTGCCTAGGGAAGTGGTGGAGTCCTCATCTCTGGAGATATTTAAAAGACATGTAGATATGGTGCTGAGGGAGATGAGGTGTTTAAAGAACAAATAGATGCGGTGCTTGAGGGTATGGTGTAGTGGTTAGAGAAATGCTAGGGCAAAGATTGGACTTGATGACCCTGGAGGTCCTTTCCAACCATATTGATTCTGTGATTCTGTGATTTGAGATCTTAAAAGTCTCTCCCAACCTAAACAATTCTGTTATTATATGATATTTGTATATCCTGATGTATTACTTGATTCACGATAATCCATCTCTTTGCCTCAGAGCAACTTGTGACCTGCATTTGAAACAAAACATACAACCAAACCTGTTGGAACAGCTGTGTTCTTTGTGTGCACATCTTTAGCTGATGCCAACAACTGCTGAAGACCAGATCCAAGCTCTGCTAGACCCAAGAGTACAAAAATCTCGATTGGTTTTGAGACACAGTTGCATGCTCCTAGCTGCTGTACACAAGCATAGGATCTCTCTCACAAAAATAAAATAAATATTTAAAAAAAAAAAAAAAAAAAGAAATTACAGGGTTGGCTTTTTTTCAGCAGTTCTACATGGTCAGTGAAGACTGCATTGAGTAATGGGTTGCCCACCAGTTTGCTACAGAGGGAGCAGATACAGCAGTTTTTCTGCATTTATTGCTGCACCATTACTTGCTCCCAAATGAGATTTCTCATTTTCTAGCATACTGCTAGCTGCTTCACTTTTGGAAACCTTTTGAAGGTATCATTGAAAGCCAAGGTCCTCTCTGCACAAAAAATGTGGGAGTGTTTCACAAAGAGCTTCTCTTTGCACTCAGTGTATGCTGTGATTTACTGTCACTTTCTTACCTATAAGAACTTTATAAGAAAAAAAAGTAAGAAATGACCAACTGTTCTGTATTAATCACCAAACAGAACCAAAACTTTTCAAAATCATACTACTACAAAAGCATGAACTTTTTTGTCAAACTAATGGAAAAGTTTTCTGAAGAGCTATTTGCACTGATGCTTTACACCTAAAATAGCTCCCAGTCTCCTATTAATAAAGGAACAAAACCCCAAGAAAATCAAACAGAACCCAGCAAGTCTAGTGTTCTCTTTAGGAATAGGCATCCAAAAGTTTTAGGCATGTTAGAAATAATCATATAAGCACTGCCTCAGTCTGCCCCAATATTTCTTTTTTTAATCACATTTAGAGAGTTTCCAAATGAATACAGAAACAAAAAAATATTTTCACATACTAGGATTCATATAAGTCGTTAAAATTTCCTGCATTGACTACCCAAGGGCATTAAAAATAAAACCAGACAATTTATTTGCAGATGACAAAGTAACTGTTTCATATTTGTACAGTCCAGCTAAAATATATAAATATTTACTAAAAATTGTTAATCATTTGTATCTTCTAACTGGCACCTTCTATTACTGTCAGTGGATATGTAAAGGCATTCCACTCAGAAGTTTTTTTCCTTCCATCAGTATTCTACCTACAATACTTTGTAACAAAAGACAAGGTACCCACATGACCTCATTTCAAGCTACCTAAAAACATTTGGAAATGTTCATGTTTTTAACAGTGCTGAGTGCATGGTTTGGTGGAGAGGGTCCCATGTGAGAGAAAAAAATATTTTCATAAATTTATAATAAAAATGGGTTTGTACATTAGAGAGTTAAAGAAAGCAGAGCTGTTAATTTCCATATTTCTACCTTTAAAAAACCCTTAAGTAGATAATATATTTTACAGTAAAGTTGGTCTGGTCATAATGTGGCTGAACCTGAAGGGATATATTTCATAATACAATTAAAATAGCCATGTTGGAAGAATATAGAGCTTTCCCTGATGTAAAATTAAACTGGGTCACATCCAAAAATTTTATTTTTCACTTCTGCATATGCCAAAACAAATAACTATAAGACACTACTAATCCTTCTTTTTGAGCTGTTCCTGATTCTTGGAAGTGCCCCTATTCCAGTCCTTCAAGTAAAGAAGTAATTAAACTTTGCCCAATAACAAACCTTTCCAGTGGATGGCTCCCAGGATAGCCTATGCTGTTATTGAGTGTCACTGGGAATGAAAGCACCAGGAGCACTTCTGAGGTAAATCACAGCATATCCTGTTCCCAGCATGGGGTCTCCTTACACTGAGACCATCCAAGATCAGCACACCAGAAAGAGGACCAGGGCTATGTATGTCTGCATCTCCTACTGTGCCTCTTCAGGCCTTATTTCCCAGAAGGGCTTCCTAAAAATTTGATCTCTCGTTGCAATTGCTTCAGCCCTGAAAAGCGACACTAGACTACATTGACTAACTAAATGAAGATCCTCTAAATACATCCTAATCTACAGGAGAGGTGGGCATTGCTGTAGTAGTGTGGGTTTTGTGAGCTTCCTGCCATTACAGTGCCAGTTTGTTTTTTCATACACTTTTGAAAACCAACCAACCTAAATCCTATGCTGGGTCCTTCTCATGGGCCGTGGGATCAATGCACCCTTATTCTCATACGCCCTGTCTGTGGCTCCCCACAGACACATTTGCTCAGCAGGTTTCCGAGTAGAGTGGGACTTGAGGGCGATGTCACTACCCTCCACAAGCCAACTTCTCCACCCCAGATTTCTTCCCAGGACCACTCGCAGCCTGCATTCGCCTCAAGCTACAGGAGCCCTGCCACACAGATTTGTGGCACGAAAATCAAAGCCTGACTGCTGACCTGGACTATCTTTCCCACTTTTGCACCTTAGTATTACTTACAGATACTTCCCCCTTGTCCTTTAATTGTTGAAATCTCTGCCTATGGGGGAAGGGGGAAATCCTCACTTTCCTAACTCAGTTGAAACCAAACAGACCCCCTTTCAAAACGGATTTTTCAGACTACAAAGCTTTGTGCATTTCATCTGATTAATCATATGGGAAAACAGCATGCAGCATCCCCTGGAGCATAATCCCTAAGGCACAACCCCTGCTTCCTGCTGCGCCTGTCTCCTTACTGATGCTCATGCTAACAAGAACTTAGGAGAAATAACGAACTTCAAAAAAGAAAGAAAAAAAACAACAACAACAACAAAAAAACCACAAAGAAAACACAACAACGACAAATAAAACCACAAAAACCATAAAACCAAAAATATATCCCACTTAGTGGTCTGTTTGTTATCTGATGTTCAATTGTACCAGGAATAACAGAGAACTGGAAGGAAAGGAAAGGAGGGGGGGAAAAAATTACAATGTAGTGCCAGAGAATAATAAGCTTACTCTACCCAAGTACATGTTTTAAGAATCAGTCCTTGTGAGCAGAGGAAGCTAACAGATAACAGAATCTTCAATTAGAAGGTCAAGAAAAATAGAATTAAAATTTTTTACCTGAAGAAATTAATTTCTTCTTAATGTTCAAAATAAACAAATTCTACTATAAATGCAAAGGAAGTTGTTAGGCAGGAAACTAATTTACAAGCCAGGTTTATAGAAATTTCCTAGCTTGACAAAAGGACAGCAAAGCAATTAATGATATAGAGAGTTCAAGATAGAAAAGAGATTTCAAATAGGGCTAACAGAGCCTGACAAAAATTCAAGTATTGTTAGCAACATACAAAACCCAGAATATGCAGTATAACTTCATCTTATATCTGAGGAAAAGTCAGAGACAAATTTCTCTGTCACAAGGAAATACTTTTTATTTCAGAAAAACAGAACAAAACAAAACAAACAAACAAGAAAAATCCAAACAAACCAAAACAAACAAACAAACAAATAATCTAGGGTCACTTAAACATCTACTAAAATGCATCATTTCTGAAAAATAAAAACAAAACAAGGTATGGAAAACTGTCCTTCAAAAACTGTGTGGAAGGTCTGGACAAAGAGTTCATACTCATGTTCTGAGATGTTTTATGATACAATAGAAACACTAGAGGACTGGACAAAACCAAAATGCTGCAATAGAGGACTGACAAATGTGTGTCCTGAGTAGTCAGAGAAATATCAGCAGGTGCTGGGGCTGGGACAGCAGGGTTTGTGTTTTGACACAAAATTAGTATAGGCTCAGGACCCTATTTTTCAGATACACACAGCCCTACCTGCAATGCTTTTGAACTGATACTGTTCTTTCAGTCTAATGATGCTACTTACACAAGTTGAGGGGCTTGTTCATTTCTCCAGTACAGCAGTCTTTCCATACATTTGAAATAAATTACAAGTTACAGGGACATCATAAAAGACTACAATAAGGATCTAGTGTTAAATTATTGACATATGAGGAAGCAGTATAAGAAAGAAATATTGACTAAGATAGGACATAAAGCCACCCAAAAATAATTTTGGATGAGTTTAAGTGCAATAGTAGAAACTTTATTTTGGAGAGTGCAAGAATAGGTAAAGAGAGAAAAAAAAAAAAAAAAAAACAAAAAAAAAACCAGAAAGGAAAAGAGCTTCTTACCAGGAAATAACCGATGTTTTCAGTGAAAGCCATTAAACTGGGTTATAAACACAAACCACATGAAAGAGACATTTAAAACTAGACAAGTAAGAGTACATGGCAAAAGTCAGGAGTTACTGGAAAAATAGACATGAGACCATGACCTTCCCTGCCTTCCAATTGCTCTATCATATGGTCCTATGAGTAATTAGGTCAGTTGTAAGCATTCTGTATACACTGGGGATCACTACATAGGCCAAGACCCACACTACCTGTAGAGACATCTGAGATTTCAGGAAAGCAGAAACCTGTACAAACTACAAAAGTACCAAAAAAAGATGAAACTAAAAATAAAATAAGTTCCTTATGGAGAAAAAACATAGAAATTACAGCTGCAGCTACCACAAAAGAAGCAGGAGGAGGAAGGTAGAAGGGAGGTCAGATACCCGCATGTACCAAGTACATCCAAGATAAAGAAGTAAATTAATACCCAAGGTGATAAGAGGAGTATGTAAACATCACATGAAAATCAAGTCTGCTGACTCTGGTCTTCATGACAGTAATGGTGTATCCTACAAATAAGGTATGGTGGGGGTGATGGTGTGGGGGGGGTTTGGGGAGGGGGGGTGGGGCAGGGTGGGAATTGTCAGGTGTGATACTTCAGGGAACAGAGAGTTTCAAGCAGATGAAATATTCCATCTTCTGGGACAGAGCCTCTTGTCCTCCCTACCACACCAGGAGTTAGGTGGCCTGTGTGCTCAGCAAAACTCTCCCTACCAGGGAGCCCCAGTGGCTTTTCTGGAGAAAAATAAGACTGCTGGGCCTTTGGTGCTGCTGTGTCAGGAGCACTGTCCCTCACTGATGTGAAGTCACACCATTATAGTGAGAAACCTGCAGCAGATTGGCTGAGTGCTAGTCCCCATTCTGGAACACGGTCTAGATGCTTCTCAAGCCTCATGTAGAGGAACTTTTTTTTCCATTCATTGAGAGTTTTCCTTGTGCACCAGAAGACAGTATTTCATTGTCATGTGGACAGTTTCTGTGGGATGAAGAGAACAGGGAAAAGCTCTAATTATGTACTACATGTAGTGGGTAAAAAGGGCTTGAGTGGGACAAAGAACTTTCTCTCTGGAGCCAGGACTTGGATAGTGACCACAGAGCAGACACAAGCAGACAGAGCACAATGACAGTCATCTTGAGTGCTGTAAATATTGACTCCACATCAAGACTTTGCCCTTCAATACATTAGTTGACTTGTCTGCATGGCCATGTCCCCTCTAAAGTCCCTAGGAGCTTTACTGTGAGGGTCAGGAATTTACTGTGTCATTTTCAAATGTCCAGATTGCCTTTTTGCTGTCTGTCATGGAATGATTAATGCAGAATAACTGTTCCCTTTGCCAGTGTTGTACAGTGGTTAAAAATGAAGTAAAACACAAGCCAAGCAGAGCCTTTAGCCACTGAACAGTATAAAAGTTTGTACAAAACCTACTCACTGGGGCTGTGGTATCTCAAATAGTTCTGGGTTAAACCACAACAAACAGACATCTCATTTTTCTTAATAGCTTACAGTAGGTTCCCATGCAGTTTTCTAAAACATCTTCTGGAAAATAACATATATTTCACAAGTTTTTCCAAACCTTGATGCCCTTACTTGAGACAACAGAACTTAGCTTCTTTGCTGATAAAGCAAATTGAAAGCTGTGAACCTTCCCTCACAAAGGCAGAGAATTTGGGCCAATCTCTGCTGGCAGAGATTTGCAGCATATTGACCATTGTCCAGCTATGCAAACACTCACAAAAATACTACCAAAGGCATGATATTCAAAAGCACTTAGTTCTTTTTGAAGTCAATGACCTATCTTCTTCTAATCCTATAGATCTCAAAGATTCACTTCCCTGTAATTTATTTAAGCTTCTTATTTATATATGAGCAGGTCATGTGGGAAGAAAAGACTCTTCACAGAACATACTCTATGTATTTTTGCAATTAACATACCCCCATCATCATTATATGGTCCAAAAAGGTCAAAAATGTCTTTAATCAGAAACACAGTACTCCCAAGTCTGCATTTCAGACAGCGGAGCCACTTACATCTTTTCAGATAAATAACTAAATATTGCTCATGATGGATTATCAGTCCAGAAGAAACACAAAGGAAGATTTTGTCCCTTGAACCATGAGTCGTTTGTCTGTCACTTAGTTTACTCCTTCCTCCAAAACACAAAAAAAGTAAGAACTTACATTTTCAATTAAAAGGAGAAAGTAAAAAATATAGGTTTTGTGCTAAGAAATTAAATATTTCTAGCATATGTTGCAGGATTAGCTACTGAAGTTGAAACAGAAATAGTGAGTTTGTGAATGTGAATACAATGTAAATCAAGGAATATAAGTAGCCAGTGAAAGATGCTCAATCTAAAGGGAAATGAGCATGCTTAAAATGTCTGGTTTTGCAGGGCAGGTATTAACTCCAAAATACCTTTCAAAGTCACTGTGCCAATCTGCAAGGTGATCAGAAGATGGCTACTAGCAGCTTAAACTTTTTCTAGAGCTTTCACAAGTAAATAAAGCAAACAAAAAAACCCCACAGAGCAGCACACAGGGGGAATCAGAGAAATATTTAAGCATGGGAAGCTGGAATTTTGAAGAAAGATAAACCTAAAAAGGAAGAGAAAGACAAAATGTCCCAATGCTATCAGAGCCAAAAAATTGGTGAAGGAAATCACCATGCTGTCGTGGAATGAGAAATTTCACTCAAGAATAAACATCCAATGCACTGTATGAATTGCCTCAATGAGCACCAGCTCCATTGTAAAAATAACAAGCACAGAACACTGAATAACTCAAAGACATGGGACCATACATCATCACAATAAAACCCTCCCCACTACAGAAAATCCCCAACTTGTATAAATTGTTACATCAAAAAATGGTATAGATCTATTCCTACAGATTTCCTGAAAGAATGCTATCCTTCCCTAAGAATAACTAAACAGGTTGTCTTGAAGTAAAGCAGAAGCACCACTTGTCAAGTCAAACAGCTGTTTAACATTGAGTTTTAATAGAAAAGAAGGTAGAACAAAGACCATAGTAAAATTTATTCAGTCCAGTTGAGCAAAACGGAAGAATAATTCATACCACAGTTTCCATATCTCTTAGATTACTTCCAACAGACAAAGGAGAAAACAACATGTCAGCTGGAAAACTTTACTATGAAATAACAGAAAAAATACCCACAGGGATGGTTAAGGGCGTATCAGAGTTACACACTACTGATATTTCTGCAAAGCAAATTAGACTTTACTACCTTGATTTCTACACACAGATGAAAAAATATCCTTTAGATGATTGGCCTTTCTCCGTGAGGGAAGAAATTAATTTCAATAAATGAGTCTCATTATCTAACTTGTTTTTTGAAACACAGAAGTCTGTGAAAAATCTGTTTCTTTTTTTTTTATTTGGATTCTTCATGGATTTTTGGAACTGAAAACCTTTTAATTGGTATTTTAAAAAGCACTCGTTTTTCTATAATTAAGGTGGTAATTTCCTTTACAAGATTTTATTGATGTTTATTTCAGTCTGAAATATCTGAGCTTCATATGTGGAGAATCTCATATAGGCAAGGCTTTTGAGAAAAACCACAGTGATGGTGACACTGGTTAATTTCATGCACTGAGACACTACAGAGTGAGCTAAAATGGAGACATGAACAACATGTCAGTGCCCATGTCCTTGTCTGCCTCAATAACCAGTTCAGTAATGCCTGGGAAGATTTCACCAACAAGGGCAAGAAGAACTTGAAAGTTACCACTCTGACTAACAAGAGTGGTAAATAGAGCAGTATGAACTCTTGAAGATTTTGGGGAAGAAAAACATAAATAAAGAAAGCAGTTGTCTTCTGTACCACAAAGACTCTCAGTATACTAGCATGCCTATAAAGATAGTCACCCTCCTATGGGGAAAAGGTGTTTGTAAGGAATGTATCAGGTGTTTATTAATTAGCTTATTAGCATGAGCAGCCCTATTACAGAACTTCTCTAGGCTGTAATCCCATATAAATTGCAGGGAGAAAGCAGCAAAAGGAGGATTCTCCCAGGACTCTAGGAAGCATTTTAGGGAAGAAGCAAGTATTTTCAAAAGCAGATGCATAAAGACTGTGTCTGAAGAGCCAAATAAATAGCCTGATTTTCAAAAGGACTGAGTCCAGTGCTCTGTATTTTATCTAAAAAAAGGACATACTGGGTGTTCAGCCTTTCAGAAATGCAATCAGTGTTGGATGACCGTACAAGCTGGAAGTAGTTGATGTGTACAAATACTGGATGTTCTTTCTTGATTCTGTATGATAATAACAGAATAGGCAGGTTGGGTTAACTCCAAATACACAAGCACAGTGTAGAGCTTGCACCTGAAAGTGTTGCTTGTGCTTGGCAGTGGTCTGCAAACAGCCAAGCTACAGGCTCAGACAAAACCAACTCTTGTCTCCCATGGGAGTCTTTCACTGTCTTGTGCATTTGAACAAGGGAAAAAGCAGTACCTATCATGGCAGATAAAGTTATCATGACTGCAAATAACATCAGTCATGAGGCTGCTAATTCTTCACATAGTGTCAGGAGGAGAAAAGATCCTCAACTTCCAGACACCACAGCCAGCATTGACAGTACAGTACACTGGGGCCTTTAGTTGCAATAAACCTGACTGTAGATGTATCACTCTTGGATGAATTATATGTGCTGAGTGGCATTCCCAGGCACTGAATGGGAATGGAGCAACCCAATTCTGTGGTAGTCAAGCACACAGGAACACTCTGTTGGAAATGGGCCCTGGGCCTTTTAAGACATCAGGCTGTGTTCATGAACAGCCTGAGGAAAACACTAGTTGGAGTGGACAAACCTGGCAAGGAAGGCTCTAACACTCTCTGACCGCAAGCAACCTCCCAGTAGCTGGGGGATGTTTCACCTGAATTTTATAGCATAGAGTCTGACTATGCTGCACCTGGGGAAGTGCAAATTAGTAATGGCAGGTGTAACTGGACATAAAAATGCATATAGGTTGTAAAGACAAACTACAGGAACAGTGATGAGAGTTCTTTTGCAGTCAGAGTGGCAATTCTTGTACACCTTCATCAGCAGTAAGAGAAACCTGCTCCAGATACTTCAGTGGGGTCTTCCTCCACTGAAAAGTCAGGAACTTCTAATCTTGTCCTTAATGAAGTTTCTTAATACTTTTGAGACAAAGTCTGGTGTTATAGCCAGATTCTTCAGAGGGAAATCTGTTTTGATGATAATCTGTAGCACAGGATCATGCTGAACATATTATCCACATCAAAGTACAAAGACATCATTAAAACTAGAAATAACTGTATTCAAAGTGATCCCATTTGCTGCTGTTAAAAAAAAAAAAAAAAAAAAAAGTATGTTACATGGAGTGAGAAATCAGAGAATAGCAGTGATTAAAAATAAAAAGGATTCAAACTTGTGCAAATGGGCTTTGACACCTGGAAAATCCTAGTTCCATACTGAAAAATATTCCTTGTACTGAGCTCACAAATGAATATCCAGGCTAAATAGTGTCTGACCTGAAGTAAAGCATCTTTTAGGGTGATCCATCTGCCCAAGGTCACAGTGCTCTCTGCTCTCTTTCTGATACTAATGACTGTCACAGCTGACTGCCCTGAGCATACATGGGCAACAGCATGTCTTACAGACAAAGACAGTGCTCTCCACAAATGACACAAGGATGTCTCATTTTTATTTGTTAGTGAGGTTGTAGGGAAAGATTTGGAACCTCACAGTTTCCATAGTCTGCTATGGATACTCATCTGGAGAATGAAGAGCAGGCACAGTTCCATCGTTTCCCACTCAGGCTGTGTGCCTCTATGAGATTTAGTTTACTTTTTTTTAAAGTCAAGTGAAAGATTTGTTTGAGATAGAGAATAGACAGAACAAGCAGATTATGCAGGTGAATTGTGCAAGCATTTCTAAATGCCAATCCAAGTTGAAATAACTGTTACAAATGCACACAAATGCCTGAACTTTGCAAGTAGCATCTCAGCCTTGTTATTTTGTGAATATACATACACACATGCATACCCATGCTTAATCCTGTCATCACATCCATCTCATCACAGTTGAGAGAGAAGCCAGACCAATTCTATTCTTTCTCAATATTTATCAGTGCTTGAATTGTCATGTAATTACCAATTACTTAGATTTTATTACTGATAATGATAAAGGAGGCAAAAGAAAAAACACACAATGGGCTCTCCAGCATTCTGCATGAGTTTGCAAGACTGCATGTATAGGAAAAAAACTTCTTAAGCTGTTGAGAAAATGTAGCCCAGCCGCTGTGAGAGGATCCCCAGCTTTTAACTCTCATGCTGAACAAGGCTTTCAGAGCTTTAAATATGTCCCAATAGTTGTTGTCAAACATTTGTGCTGAAGCAGGCCTGCTCTGGATTGCAGGACCTTCTCCAGCAATGTTAGAAACTTTGGCTTCCTCCTGCAGCGGGAGCCACTCTGACCTCTGTGAATCGAGCCTGTGCCTCAAAACCCACAGTTTCACTCTTTGCCATACAACCAGAAATACAAACCTCTTCTGGTATTGAAAATTAAACCTCAGTAATCAGTAGGGAGTTACAGTGAAGCAGGAGGCCACTTCCAAAATAAACCAGTGTTTACTGGCTGTCTGGATTCAAAAAGTCAATTCCTGAGTCAGTTGTTTGGCATTTCCAAAATCCAAAGCATGTCCTATTTGTGTTTCTCTCCTTCCTACTCTTTGCTGTACATACAGACAATGGTAATCAATGGTGATTGTAGAAGCACACTATAAAAGAGAATGTAAAAAACATCTGAACTTAGTATCTCTTTTACCATGCCCATTTCAAAGAAGGGGCATCAAACTGCAGGGAACAAAAGAAGTTTCAGATCATAATGAACACCACTGAAGCTAGACACCCCAAGTCTTTGTCTTTCAATTCTTTTCATTTTCTTAAGTCAGTTTTAATTGCCTGATTTCTATGAGGTCAGTTTGGACATGGCTTCTATAGTGTTGCAATACATGAGCCTGGCACCACATATAACAAAAAAACAAACAAACAAAAAGTTGCTTTTTAAGTAAACTGATACAAGTTTTTTATATTAAGCTTGAAAAAAATCAGAAAAAGATATTTCACCATAAGTACATTTGTTCTTTGGCATACAGCAGCCATATCCCACATTCACAAAAGCCTGAAGTTTGCTTCAAGAGATGATACCTGGGATGTTGTTGGTGCAGCACTGGAACATAAAATGGACCTATCAACTATTTATGATATGATTACTTGTATTACAAAAAAACTGCTCTGACAGCCTGAAAGAAGATGTTCTCTCACTGATCTGTCAGTTGCCCACTATTCAGGGGCTTTCCTTAATCTGCAGCTCTTGGCTTGCTTTTTATCCCCTCTGTCAGAACCTTTTTACTTACAAGAACCCAGCATCCAAGTTTCATGGAATTAATGACAAACTATGACTCTGGAAAGAGCTGATGAGTGCATAAATTCACATTTACTCATATGTATTAGGATCATATGAGTGAAGAAACAGTACTTTAAATCTGTATCTTAAATGGTCCTGATTATTTAGCTAAAAACCAGCTCACATTCTTTATTTGCTTTAACACTTATACTTACACATAGAAGACCGAAATGTGCCATGTTAAGGACTTCAACAATAACTCATTGCATTCCCAACTCCATGAGGTCTTTGCTTTACTTGGTCTAGAAAAATAATCACCTTTGGATATTTGCCTGTGTTGAATCAAGAGACAAATGTTTTACCATCATCTTTGTCATTAAGACACAGCTGTCAGGGATTCAGCCTCTAAATAACATCCTCTGACCTGGAAGGATGCATCTAAGGTCCTCTATTGGCATGAGCACCTTGTTTGACCTTTCCTGTGAAGAATGTAGCAGTCTATATAGTAACGATTTCAGTGAACAACTGGTCTATGGGTTAGCATAGGTATTCACTTACTCATCTTTCAGACTTTCTCCTGTTGGGATAGAATTTCCCAATGCCAGTAAATTTTTTATCTCTGACAAAGCCAAGATAGTTGGCATTAATATGGTGTTTTTCTTATTACTATCAATATAAAACATTTCCTTAGAGCTGGAAATGGACAGGGTACATTACCACCCTACAAAAAAAAAAAAAAAAAAAAAAAAAAGGCCTGTTCCCTTCCCCGGGGAACCGCGAAACTGAAATCAATGCCTAACACACACAAAACGTTTTGCCCAGTATTGGATGACTTCTCAGAGCACTTCAGAACAGAGTTTATCATCCTTCTGATTATTTATTTAAATATTTTCCCAGTGCGACAGCAAGATTTTATTCTAGACACAAGACCACATTCTTCCCTGCAGCAGTGTCTTCCAATATCTTTGGCTTTCAGTCATCAGAACAAGGTCACACATCTCCTGGTTATGAAATAATAGGTTCATGATCACAAGTACATCCTATCCAACTGTACTGGAGGCTCTTGTCTTAGGTCTTAGGCACTTGCTTAGATTTTAAGCTGCTGCTTCTCCTCAGTTCTACACTTTTGGTACAAGAAAATAAACTGTACTATGGAAGACAAACAATTGGGTTGTTGTTTTTCTTTACTATTTGTTTTGAGAATCTAAGATTTGTTTGCAGTTCCTGCTTTTGACTTAGAGGACAGATTCTTCAGGCTATGAAAGAGCTGCCAAAAGTAACATGAATGGCATTTAGTTGGCAAATAATGTATTACTGACAAATGCCTAACACACTGGGCATATTGTATTTGTGCCATCTGGGAGAGTAAACACTGACAGGAAATAACCACAAACAGGTGTTAATGTTAGCCCCTTAAGGGTCATTAATGAAGTATGGCAACTGACAGCATTGAAAGAGCCCACACACAAGTCCTGGCAACTGGAAAGAAGAAGGTGGATCCCAGTGAGTGTATTAATTTGTCACACGCACACACAGAAAATCTGTTCTTGGTTGCATCTCCTCCATGACCCCCTTTACCCTTTTGCCATACCATATCCAAGAGCTGAGCTCCTGTTGCATGTTCCTTCCTTTTCCCCTTTTAGGCATCAAGCTCATTCCTCAACCCTGACAGCCAAGACAAACACAATCCTGAAATATTGCTCTTTCTTAGAAAGCCTGCTACCCTCTGAAGACAACTGCATGCCTTTATGCATTCTTCAGAAAATAAATCCTGCCTCAGTTCCCATTTAGACATTTTCAGAGCCACTTCTACCTTCACTAAAATAAAAGACCTTTGGCTTCATGGAGTGTGATCCAAATCACACCATATCAGTGTTTCCCCTGTGAACCTCCTAAGTTACATTCTCTGTCCCAAAAGACACCTGAGAGAGAGTGTATGACAGTGACACTGCCTTTACAATAGTATCACACAAATCCAGAGCAGAGAGGGTGAGACTACCCCAGGGAAATACAGCTGATACCATGAGACAGTCTCATAGGTGAAGCTAGCCTCATATATGACTAGTCACAATCTTTTGAAAAGACTAAAGGAGAATATATGGAATATTACCCTTTATCCTCACAGAAGCTCAATACATTTCCAAATACTTACGAAAAGTCATCCAAAACTGAATTGAACAATTTGTAATAAACAGTGAAGCAAAACAGACTGATCTCCAGCCACTTCCACACTCTCTGTCCCATCCTATGCAAAAAGGGGAATTTTCCCAGAACTACTCTGTTTTCAAACATCACCTGGCTAACAATATTAACACTGCATCTGAAGAACCTACGAGACACAGAAAAGAAAAAAAAAAAAAAAAAAGGAAAAAAAGGACTTCAGGAGAGGAACACTAACCATGAGTTTCACATTGCAAAACTTCAGACTCTCTCCAAGTCAGGCTGTTACTTTTTAAAAGAATACTGGTGAACATGTAAATTTAGCCATTTGCTAATAACAAAGCCTAACAGATGAATAGATTAAATGTTTCCAAAGATACTCTCAGTGATTCTGGCTAGGGCTTAGGAATGGGAAAATAAAAATGTTTTAAAGGCCAGAAAATAGTTCCCTTTCTTCATGTCTTTGTTAACAGACTACATGGAGCACAGTCATATATATATATTTACCCAAATCAATAGATGAGCATAAAATTAAGAAATGTAACTGCTTACAGAGTATTACTGTCACTGTTTAACTGCACAGTTATGTACACCACACCAGCAACCCTTGAGCTTTGCACCAGTATGTGTCAGAGGGCCACAGGACCAAAGAGATTCAGTTGTGCCAAATTCCATTTTGAAAGGGAAAAAAAAACAAAACCAGTTGGAGTATATTTGGCTTATTCAGGGATGTCAATGGAGTCATGTCTGCAAAGTCTGCAGCCCCAAACCTCCAGGAACTGGCCACTGCCAAATGCCATGTTGTCACTTCAACTGAAGCAGATGCACACTTTTTTGCACTGGCCATTTTCTAAATTTAGCATACTTAAAACAACTAGGTCCTTACCTTTCTACAAACTTGCAGCTCACCTTTTGGTTCTTCATTAATTATAACCAGTGGTAAAAGGAAACAAAATGGAACTTATTGAAAATGAATAAACATTTAAAGGCAGAAATCTGTTTAAACCTCAACATTCCACCAGTTAAGAAAGCTCTGATATATCTTTTACTTCCTATTCTAAAATGCTGATTTACATTGTATCAATGTTTCATTTTTCTTCACTTCATTTTACAAACTCTTCTCCCTCTCCTAAACTGTATTAAACTAAGCAAAATCAAACACTCTGCAGTCTAAAAACTTTGTTTACAAGGTAAGAACACTAACATTGTTGAAACTTGCCCTGTTTGTGCACATGCTGTCCTGCTGTTTCTAAGTATGTAAGTACTCCTATGCTTCCAAACAGTCTCTGCAAAATTCTGGGTGGAGGACAGTTAGTCTGGGAGTGTAGGAAAGCTATGCAGCAATTAAAGGTGCTGTCTCCAGAATCCCTGAATTATTTGTTGTAGAATCTGTAGGACTCATCAGATACAAGGTGAGTGGAGGATTGACTGCACATCACAAATCTGGAGTGCTTAACTTTTAAGTGCTACATATCTTTTAATGTCATTAACTTTGCTCTTTTACTGCAAAAGCAGAAAATCCAGATCATGCAGACTCTCAGTTTGGCTAAACGAGCACTTGCTTATGCATGTGAATCGTTAACCTTAAACTGGACAACCCAGTAAAGGAAAATATGAAACATAGTTTGCCAGTGGATTTCAAAGATGGTTTGTGTCCATAGAGGAAGGTACTGACTGAAAATCCCAGATAGAACTGCAGGTTCTGGCATGAAGCATTTACTACCTGTTGCACTACCTTTTAACAAGTTCCTTTGCCCTGTTGATGTCCCTTTTGCCAACAGTGGCAAGGGTTTCCCTGCCTCAATTTACCAACTCTTCTAGTATCTAATCTGGAAGAGGCTCTCCACATACATAGTAAGAACAAGTACCAAACAATGTACATCCTGGAAGAAAGTATGCTCTGCCATTCTGTGGGCCTGGGACTGCTGTCAAAGGCAGCTTGAAAGGACCATCAATGCAGCATCCTCACGGAAAATTAGACCTCTAGGCTAAGTTTAGGTCTGTGCTCTGAAAACTTCTTTCCTGAATATGTACAACTCAAGCTTTTTCAAAAGTTCCAACCTGGCCAGTCAGAGGTATGTGTGTGCAGACTACAGAAAGCACCAGCTGTCAAAAGAGTAATCTCCCTACCATAATAAAAACTTTTCTACAGAACATGCAGATTTTCTCAACAACAAAGAATGTGTTTATCCTCCTGTACATATTCCTGGAAATGTAAGATCTATTTGAGCTTAAACTTTAGATACATAGCAATCCAAAGCAGATACATAACACAGAAAGTGTATGTACCCTCTGAAAGCTGTGAGCTTTTTGGCAACTGAAAAATAGTCTCTCACAGAATAGTGGCAGGCATTTTGGAAGTATGATATAGCTGAAGAAAATACTGCTCAAACTAGAGCTTTGTTACAACCTGCAACTGACAAACTTTGTGTAAAGTGTATTTTAATAAAACTTGTGACACGTGCTTTAAAATATGTAGGTAAAACAGTCAAGAACTAGATACTGGAGTATATCTGTAAATGTGTTTAAGCAGAAAAAGAATGGCAGTCACCTTTCCAAAACTAAATCTTCTATAGCTGAATGCAGATAAGAGATCACAAGGCTCATTGTGAACATTACCATTGGCTATGTGCTCTGTTCTCATTGATGTTTTGCCAAATACTCTGTGCACCTTGAATATGTAATACCCTTTCACATGGATATTAAAAAAAGACATTTCTCCTACAAGCAAGAGTCTCTGCAGAACTAGCTTCTGATTTTTCAAAAATTAGCTGTCTCTGTTCTTATCAGATAAACTCATCTTGTTTAAAGCCCTTAGAAATATTTAATCCATCACAGAATTACAATTAATTTTATTGATAAAATATATTATGTGTCCCTCAGAATATAGTTACACAAATGTATCTTTATTATTTTAAACCAGAAAGGTGAGCACTGGTTCAAAGCCAGGTCAGAGTGATTCTAATAGGACTGGACACATCAAATGAGATCTCAAATACAAACTGTCTGAAATCCTACCTTATAGCTAAGACAAAAAGTCTGGACTTTCCCTGTTATTTTGTAATTAGGGAAGATTCAAGCTAGAATCTGTAATGAGGCTCAAGGAAAAGCAAGACCTGTTGCTTTGTGAAGCAGCAGGTACTTCCTTCCTTTTGGAATGACAGTCAAGAAAACAAATCAGACAGAATTAAGAGTCTAGGAAAGGCATGCAAGGGCTGATTTAACTGAGAAGTTAAAAAAAACCTTAACTCTTGTGACTAACTACAGCTAACTCTGTAGCTGGCTAACTAGTGACTCAGAGCCAGGTAGCCTAATTCTCCACAATAAAGAAGACAGTAGTAAATTCTACACCAATATGAGTAACTTATTTAGTTACTGGGAACTGAAATAATCTCCTCAGAGAGTTAAACTGTCATGGCATAATGTAGACAAGAGCATGTGGTGGTACTACACAGATTAGTTTGACTCGGCATCGACTGTGTTGTTTCTTCTTACACAGTGGTGACTGCCACACACCACTTGGTCAGGAAAAGGTCTCCCGCACTAGGTTGCCCTGTATGCAGAAGAGCCTCACACTGACAGAAGCCCTTCTAGGTGGCCATAGTCCATAGCTGTCATCTAAAACCCTGAGGTCACACTACCTCTTACACTAAGGAACAAAGACAGGAGAGGACAAGCAGTCCTCTCCTGTCCTGCAGTGGGTCAAAGAACACTAAAATTCACTTACAAGCAATAAAAATGACATGAGCACAACTGAAAACATGAATACTAATCCAGATACATGAAATGGCAATTAGAACAGAACTCTTATTGTTCCAAAAGGGTGAGTGCCTGGAGAAGAAATGTATTTTATTTAAATTCTCTCCTTAGTTACAATGCCACCTGGACAAAAGTTTAGCTGAATTCAACAGACTAAAGAAACATCTGTATTCTGCTGCAGTACATCCAGAATACACCAACAGCACCACTCTGTGGATTAATAGTGATTGCTCTGTAAACTCACAAGGTGGTTTCCCAAGCCTCGGATCAACCATGCTAACGACAGAAATGCAAATACAGTTACATTTAAATTATTGAATTAGGCTTAGTGATACACTCAGTGGTATAAACCTAGCACCACTGCAAGTTAATGAACTACCTTAGCTTTACAGCGGTGTAACTGAGACTGAATTGGCTTCCTCATTTCATGTACGTCACATGCCCCCTTTTCATTTCATGTACATAATTTCTTTTAGCATCAGTCAGAAAGGTTACATGTGCTGAATTGAGAACAGATGCTTTACACTGCACCAAAAAGGGAACTTGACTTTCTGAATCGTATCTTAGATTTACACCTGTAGCTTTCCTTAGTGGTAGCTGCAGCAGAATCCATGAGAGGCAATCTGCAGATCTGGATGAAACCAGAAAATGTATATACTTCAGGCAATCTTCACCTGAATTCCTTGGGCATGCAAAGCTAGACAAGAAGGAGCTTTGCTTTCTGCTCTGGCAAGAAATCAGGGATGAGGCCTAGGGATGAAACAGCAACAAAAGTAACTACAAAATCTTCCATGAAGACAGACTGTTCTGCGTGCTGGACACCTCAACCTGACAGCAGCTGGCTGGACTCAATATTGAGTAGGACTGCAGATGTCAGCCAGAAATCCCACCTGATGGAGCTCAGTGGGATATAAAAAGTATTTTCTACTTCTCCATCTCTTGCCACAGCAGCCTCAAGTGGGAACCTACTGGAAATGAATGAGTACAGGGGTGTGTGCTGGCATGCTGCAGTCTTTGTGAATCCCATGGGGCTTTTCACCTGAAAAAAAGCTGGGGTGGCAACAGGCATTATAAAGCTGTACTATTGCAGATGAATTTTACCACTTGTGCCACGCATGACTCAAGTTCATAAGGCTTAATATAATCCAGGTCCAAAATATGGGTTCTTCTGTGCCTCAAGATTCTGGCTAGCATGTTCAATGTATAGTCATATACCTTTGAGGTGCACTGTTATCTTCTGAGGTCCCAAAATCACAGGCAAGAATTATATCAAGGGAAAGTTACATTAGATCATATATGTTATATTCATTTCTGCCCCAAAATTAGAAGGAAATATGAGGGAGAAAAGAAGAAAAGACAAAAAGAAAAAAAGAAAACACACTCCCAAACAATCTTTGGTCCAGTTTGGATGAGAGAAGCCACCCCTTCCAATTCAGCTTGTCCTCTGATACAAAAATACAGTATTCTTCACACCCCATAAACATCTCTCCTGAAGTATCTGCCAGCTTGAGCATTATACTAAAGAGACATAATGAGGCCTTTGTTACCAGCAGCACTACCTGCTTATGAGAATCCTCACAGCCAAGCTTAAGAAGTGTGGATTGAGTCATGGTGTAATAAGGTGGATTGGGAAATGGCTAAAGGACAGAGCCCAGAGAGTTGTGGTCAGTGGAGCAGAGTCTGGCTGGAGGCCTGAGACTAGTGGGGTCAGTGCTAGGTCCAATATTATTCAATATATTCATCAATGACCTGGATGAGGAGGTAGAGAACACCCTCAGCAAGTTTGCTTATGACATCAAACTGGGAGGAGTGGCTGACACAGCAGCAGGCTGTGCTGCATTCCAGCATGACATGGACAGTCTGGAGAGCTGGGCAGGGAGAAATTGAATGCAATTTAACAAGAGCAAGTGTAAGGTGCTGCATCTGGGG
>WYEA01007640.1:0-10564 GCA_033558465.1 Alcedo atthis | reverse complement strand
TATACCAAGATAATAGTTTTGGAGAGAGTGTTGTTTGTCTTCAGCCTTGTCTCCACATGAAGATGCTGAAGCTGCAGACTGAAACCAGCCTCTCAACACCAGCAGGAGGGCTGGAATTTGCACTCCTGTCTGATTTCTCAGCCAGCTCACCTGCAGAGCCAGCACTAAGGAGGCCCTCATTCAAGTAACACTAATCTGAGCATCTAAAAATAATTACTTACACCTCCAATAATCATGAAGATTGATTGAAAATAAGTCTCTGCTTTTTTTTTTTCCTTTTCCTCCTGGTTTCAGGCTTTTCTTAGGTTACTGTTGTACAGGTGATTTAGTGTAGCTAGCCCTGAGTGTATGTGAGCTCTCAAACATTTGTTAATTTATCTGTAAACAAACACTCCTGCTTAACAAAATCAGACTAGTTCTACTGAGGACATTTTAAAAATTAGGCCCTAAATATGTATGGAAAAACCAAATCCATTCTAGGTGCAGAAAGTGTTATTTGCAATTTTTCTGTAGAGAAATTTCAGTCAACACATTCTTGCAAGTCATCCAATAGAAAACTGGAAGCCAGTTAGTCCTGGGTCCAAATCAAGTATTTACATTTTTTTACTGGTAGACTTTCTGGAAAAATGGAGTAAACAAAAATTACAGATAAAAAGAATCTCAACAGTCCTGGGCCTGTGTAGCTACATGATTACAGCATCACTCAAAAGTGTGGCTGAATATGTCAGGATATCAGGTTGATTATTACAAAGCCCAGTAGGTTATTAATTTCTGCACCTGTTTCTCTAGAAAACACATACTTTCTCCCTTGAATCAGCACTGATTTAACCACCTGGCTGATGAATGCTAAGTATCGTGCAAGATTTGGCAAGGAAGGGGAATTATTAATGAAAACTCTGGCTCTGCTATCACTTTCAGACCCTACTACTCCCTGTCTGCTCTTAAATGGCCAAAGAGATAATATGACTGAGGCAATGGGTGGGTGTTTCTGCCTATCAAAAATAACACCTTAGTCCACTTTAAAGATGGCCCATCAATACTGACACAAAGGAAAACCAAGAAGGAGTAAAGAAAAAAAGCTGTTAAATGATCAGAATATTCTGCACTCCTGTAACATCTGGAAAACTACATCTGGTTCTGCTCTCTGCAATTCAGGGAGTATGTTGGTAAACTGAAGAGAATGCAGAAAAGATGTATGAACATAAAGAAAGACCTAAATAAGACATTTTTTTTAGTGGAAGAACTTGGTTCTTTTAAACCTAGCAAAGGGAGAGAGTGATTGCTCATTTGCCTTAAGTATGAACACAGCCTCACAAAGCTCTAATGAGATCCAGTAGTTGGGAGCTGAATCTAGACAAATTCAAGCTATAAAATAAGACACATTTTTAACAGAGAGAGTAATTAACCACCACAGCAACCCAGTGAAGCATTATGGCAAAGTCTCCTCCTTTGGAATTCTTTAAATCAAAATCAGATGTTTTTCTGAAAGACATTGTGTTTCAGACAGGAAGAAGCCTGATGCTGGGTGTCAAACAGAAAAGCTGGTGAGAGCAT
Organism: Alcedo atthis; assembly: GCA_033558465.1. NCBI lineage: Eukaryota > Metazoa > Chordata > Aves > Coraciiformes > Alcedinidae > Alcedo > Alcedo atthis. The sequence continues at coordinate 9,010 of WYEA01007640.1, read as the reverse complement.
CACAGTAGCCCATCTGGCATTACAAACCATATTCTTTTCTAACAAACCAGAACCTCTGGGGAAAATGGAGAGAAAGTTTTGCCATCAGAATTGGAAGTGATGTTGCTGGAACAGGGAGACTGGAAAGGTGAAGCAAAGCATTATTTACAGGGAGAGACACTATCTTTAATTCAATCAGCTGATACACTTTGATCAGCTTGCACTAGTTTGCCCAGAGTTTTTTTCCAGCTACATCCATTCACCTAGAAAAATATTTTATCTCCTGACAAACCCAGATTCACTTGTCATGGAAGATGATTGAAAACCTAGTCACAAGCTTGTCATTTGGAAATGCAAAGGCAGAGATAAGCAGGCAGTGAAGATGAGAAGAATCTGCAAAACGTGGAAGGGTGAAGGACAAATGGGACAAAGTTGTATTCATGTGATGAATCCAGAGATATATTTAAATATAGTGATTGTGTACACAGTCACAATATGCAGAAATTCTTGGTTTACTCATTACAAAGTAATGAGCTCCTGAGTGTGTGTGGAATTTGGCACAAAATATTAGAAAATATAAATTATTGCTTCACCTATCAGTTAGGGTTACCTGTCTCATTTAAGGAAAATACAAGATCAAACCTCTGATTAACATGTGCCCCTCTCCCCTTTACTTACATATATTTTGTATGGCATCTGAAGGGGTCTGGCAAACAGGCCAAACCTCCTCTGCCATATAATTGAAATTTCACAAAGCCTTATATGCAGTGACTGTTGTAGAACAAATAATCAGAGCATGGAAAAGCATTAGCTGAGTGGGCAGCAAAAAGATGATTTACACATACAAAATTATGGATGGCTTCATACAACATAAGGCACATCCCATTTTTCCAGGCCTGTACCCACATTTTATTGTGTGAAATTCCTAACCCTTCAGAATGGAGACTATTACAGCTTAAAATTGCTGCTCTGGTATAAGCCATCAATAACAAGCTTGATTTTTCAGTGATGCTCACCTACAGGACCCAGTGCACTTCCAGCTGCTTGCTGATTCCTGAAGGACCAGAGATGGAGCAGGAAAAGTGAGTGTTGATTGAGTGTCCAGTCATCTCTCATCATCAGCTTGCTTCTGATGCCAATAATCTGCAAGCCCATCACATAAACAGCAAAGTGTTTTACTGTGTCAGACAATCAAAGTGGGTATGAAAAACCAATCAACTGACAGGCAGACAGTGAAGATTATGTAGCAAGGAGATTATAATGAAATACCTAGTTATTAAGTGCACTGCAGCATTCTGAATCACAGTTATAAGTACTCCTTTAGACTGTCTCCTAAAATGTAATAATACAGGGTAAGAAATCAAATAAAGATCTAAAAAAATAGATTTTTAGCTTGAAACAAATTGAATAATTAGTTTTAAGGGAATCAAAGCCATCTATAAATTTATATAAATATAGCATAATATAAAAAAATAAGTCCATTATTAAAAAAAAAGTTTATTTTTAGAAGAAACCCTATTGACATAACAGGGTTGTTTTTATATATAAGGATTACTGGTTGTTCCAGGTTAAAGGTTTTGACTCTCAATAGGCAAGGTTTTACCCAAACAGTAACAACACATGTGTCATCCTGTGAGACATTAAAGACAGATTTCTAAAAAAGAAACAAAACAAAAATGTGTACAAAAAAGCATAATTATATGAGCTTCACTTCCTTAATATTCTAAATAAAATGCTAACAAACTTCATGGTCATTCACATCATAATGCACCCATCCTCACAATAAATTCCATACATGTGTCATTTCCAGTTGGTTGATTTCCAACTAGTGTAACATCAAAAATACTGAAAAGTTCCAAGAATCTTTTCAAAGTGTCAGAAACAATTAATTCTGAAGTATGTCTTAATCACTGAGTAAAACATATAAAAACCCATCCTATTTAGAATGACAGGTATTCAACATTAACATGCTTCCAGCTTTACCTTTATGCTTATGAGAATTTTTCCTATAACCCACTGTAATTTTGTTGTATTTTTACAACATAACTCATATTTGTGGATATAGGTCAATTAAAGAAAAGCAGAATAAACTAACAAATATACAGGAAAATCTCTTCACAACACATTTCTCATTACACACAAATCCCCAGACACATAAACATTAGTAAAACCAAGCACATGCATGTGTGTATACACAAGGATCACACTAATCTCTAGCTTATCATAGAGGCAATGCAAATATATTCAAATTAAAAGGCAGGGTTATCAATTTATTATGGATTATGTTTTACATATTATCCTTCTATTTTTATTTCCACTTACATGGTACATCAACAGAAAACAATACACTGATCACAAAAACACATTTCAAATCACATTTCCATTTCATAAGTGTTTGGCTTGTCCATCTAGTGTACCAAAGGTTTATTTTTTTTAATATGAACTTTAACTTTCAGTTGTGTATATGGGCTTGATGTGCAAATTTTTGGCCACACTCTTGCTTCTTGTCCTTGAGGTTTTTTTCAGTAAGAGGGGACAACCTTATGATATTTACATCCCCTTTCTGTCAATGCTCAACACTTAGATGCTGCCCAATCCTAAACAACACCCATTAACTCACTTCAAGCAATACCAGAGGCAAGAGGTAAGCAAGGAGGAGAAGGTTGGCTGCAAATGGACACAACAGCAAGTCCAGCTGGTATGAATTCCTGCATATTAGAATCATGCAGAGAATGGGTCATGCAAATTGCTGTTGGTGGTTGGTTGCATAGCAACAGCAGAGTGAGTGCTGAAGACCAACCATTGTCAGACTAGAGTCAAGGCTCTCTAATGAGTCTGCAGAGGAACAGGACAAAATAGAGGAACACTGCTCTTCTTCACAGGGCATCACTTGGCCATCTTGTTCCTGCAGACTTGTATTGGATGCAGTTTGCTGAGTGCTTTCATGGTTTTTGGAAATGCTTTTGCACTTCTAAGTTGCTGGTGCTTTTTGACAAGAGCTTTGAGACTGCACTTGAAAGTAATGTTTGCCATCCCTGTGAACAGCAAGCACAGCTCAATTACAACCTTCAGAGTTTCCAGCTCCCTGCTGGCATTACCAGAGCTTCAAGTGCTACCACTCAGGCCTGGCATAGCTGCCTGTACCTCCACAAACTAACTAAGGATCAGTCTATGTTTACAGCAGGATTTCAAGAGCAGTCTTCAACTACTGGCAACCAAAAAGCCACTTCCCTCTCCACAACATTCTGGCTGTCCCAGAAAAGTACATAGGTATAATTTCCCCCCAGCCACAGTGGCAGGACACTTAAGTCTGCTATGTGACACACTGGAAGGAATTTCCTCTGACACCAAACAGTCTACTGCTTTTCTGCAAAAAAATTCAGAGCTTCCATGTGCAGACCTGATTGAACACCCCACATGAGCAAGCACTAACTTCACATACACAAAACAGGATTTTTTTCTGGGGTATAAGTTATAACAACCTACACATGCTCTGTAGGAGGCTGTACAATTAGCTGAAAATTTCACCTCAACAGTATATTACTATTCTGATAGACTTAATTTCAGTTAATGGGTTCAGAAGATGTTTTTCTCTACCCAATGAAATGCAAACATCTCATAATATATCAAGTGGTGAAATACAAAGTGATACGAGTTGATGTTTCCATGTACTCTTGTTTTTCAGTGGACTGCATGAAGTCCTTTTCTTACTTTCTAAATGCTAATCCATCTGGGACCTCAAAGCAAGCAAAGACTTCTGAAAGGCACCATCATCCATCTGACAGAAGAGGTGCCACAGGCAAGTGGCTAAGCAACAACAGAAAGATGCTGTAGGATGGCTACAAAAAGAAGCCAGATCTCCCAACTCTCATGGTACCTTATATCCAGATGTCAGTCATAGATAACTCAGGCTCTTAAAACACTCCCCTCTACATAGTACTCCAGTTGTTGACAGTGGCACATGAAGCAAGGTAATCATCATATAACTTGTTTTCTCTAAGTAAAGGAAGATTTATACACATAGAGTAACATTTATCTTGGCAGGGGTTGTTTTGCTAATTATTTATATTTGAAATGACTGCATTTCTACTATGCCAAAAAAAAAATCCCAGTGAGTTTTGCAAATGAAGCATGTAACAGTTCAGCTAACAGTTTGTGGTCACAGGAGGCATGGTGCTACACGTGTGTTTAGTAGAAGGTACACTCACACTGCCAAGAGCTGCTTGAAGCCTGTGACCCAAGCAGTCAGACAGTACAAAACCAGCAGAAGGATTACATCTCACTGCCAGGCACCTGCAGCCACCCATTCAAAGAACTACCAAGACCTGATTTACACACACACACACACACAAAACTATGCAGTCTGGGTAACAACTGTGCCTCATTCCAGATAAGACCCTGTTCTGAACCATCAGCAAACACACTGCAGCCACCCCAAAGAGTCTGGATGCAGACACCCAGCCCATCACTAGTGATCCTTCCAGTCCTTCCTCCTTTCATGGCTTGTAGCCTTTTATCTCCTGACAGTGATCAACTATTTGACATTGGCATACAATCAGTGCCAGAGGTGTTTTCCAACTGCTTTCCATTCCCAGACTGTTGATTGCAGTTTTCAGGCTTCACAAGACCCAGGAGCCCTTTGGATTGCTTAGAGGCTTAGCACTTGGATGTGGATCTTCAAAGACTGGCCTGGGGTTTGATGAGGCTTAATCTGGTCTTGAATCACAAAAACTATCACCAGAGCCACAGAATGAGCCATTCTCTGCAACAATCCTTCTGCATGCAACATGGAAAACAATCTGGTTGTTAATGGCCATGGCAAAATATGCACATGTGTGGTTATATATATATATATACATACATAAATACAATTATCTTGGAGACATCTGATGAAAACACAAATGAAACAGGTTTTCAAGTTGCTCTCATATTTAGTTTTCTGACTGAAACAGGGAAGTTTGGTTGCAAGCTGGAGCTCTCCACTATAATGTTTACTGCTTCTAGAGACAAAACAAAAGATCTGGAAGTAAACCCAAATAATAAATCAGTGATAAAATCTGGAAGAAGGCTGTGGGCAACAGCAGGCAAAAGGGGCAGAAGACCATAAAGGGTCAGTAACTGGCTGTTGATGTGGTGAACTGGTGACTTGTGTCATCAAACCCCTGGCAGACCCTCATAAAAGGTTTATTTGAAGAGCAGGACTACAGGGAGGCTGGATCTCAACCTTGTGAGAGTGCCACAGGCACAAGTCCAGGGATTTTAGGCAGCACTACCCCATGTACCACAAACCAAACAAACCACTCTTGTTCCTGCTCCAGTTTAGATGGGCCCCATGATCTGCACAAAAATATGCTGACGGGCTTGGGAAACTGCCTAGATGAATTGCAGCCACTTTATACCCTCCCCCTGCCATCTCCTGCATGCAAGTTCAGAGCTCCATCCCTCCAAACCTGGCTGCAGGGAAGAGCTGCACTGTTTTAACAAGGTCAGTTTAAAGTGATGGCCCTGATGTTTGACAAAGTTGTACTGGGATAAAAAGGTTTACAGGGACAGTTTATCACAATTGGGTTTAGGAAGTTAGTTATACTGGAGAACAGGATAAATAAATCAATCTCCATGAATGATATAGGTGCCATAAGTTGGGGAGGAAGGGCAAGTAGAAGTATAAAAAAAAAAAAGGGTTATAGCAGAAAATTATTTTTAGACCAAGTCCTAACATGTAGCACAAAACCCCAGCTGGAATAGGAAATAATTAAGTATTTAAAATTAAAAATAACCATAAAATACCACATGCAGGACTTCTGTTTGATGGTTGCCTTCTGAATTCAGGGACATAACAGATCCTTATTACTAAATAAGGAAACAAAGGAGTTTCTGTGTGGAGTAACAAGTTCCTGGACTTTGTTCTCGAATCTGTGACCCTCATGTGCTTCAAGATCAAAGTGATCTTTATCCTGTGAGCTATCATTTGCCCAGGATATGTAGTGCCATTCCACAGTTTCAGCCTAGAGTGTACTAGATGCTTTTACTCCTTCTTAGCACGTACGTTAAGTGCCATCTTCTGGTCACAATAGGGACTGTAAGAACAGTGGTTAAAAAAAAAAAAACACAAAAAAACCAAATAAATTTAAAAAAACCACCAAACAACAAAAAAAAAAAAAAAAAACAAACAAAAAAAAACAAACACCACAAAACGAACAAAATTAAACCCAAACAAAATGGCTTTAAACCTAAAGCCTGTTAGGAATTATTTTCTCTAGAAATAGGAGTGAACAAAGAATAAGTGTTTACAGATTTAATGGGAAGAAATTCCATCTAGAAGGTGAAAGCTTCATCCTAAAGTTCAAGCTGTCACATTTGCAAACGACCTTCTAATATTAATAGAATATGAATGAATATATATGAATATTATATATAATATAGTATGAATGAATATATATTATATATAATATTATATAGTCCCTATGGCTGGAAGGGACCTCAGAGATCATCTAATCCAGTCTCCCCACAGTGGGCAGGGACACTTCTCAACTAGACCAGGTTGCTCAAGGCCTCATCCAACCTGGCCTTGAACACCTCCAGGGAGGGGAATCCACAAATCCTCTGGGCAATCTATTCCAGACTCTCACCACTCTTGTACTGAAGAACTTTTTCTTAAGATCCACTCTAAACCTGTTTCCCCTCAGTTTAAAACCATCTCCCCTCATGCTGTCACTCTTCACTCTTGTGAAGAGTCCCTCTCCAGCCTTCCTGTAGGTTCCCTTTAGGTATTTGATATATATTTGTATATATTGGTAGAAGGGGGAAGGACAGAGACAAAACTCTGCTTTTAGATGCATCTCAGTCACATAATGTCACTTACCTCAGGTGAAAACGATGGCAGCCAGTGGCCCAGAAAGCCTCCTCATCCTGTGCTCCCAAGATGAACATGCTGAAACCTGAAAATCCAAATAGATGTCGCAAATGAGGACTGTGCCACTTGTGTTTTTCAACAGTACTGACTAAAAGTGTTCAAAACCCTCTTTAATAGCATTTCAGAAAAAAAATCCTGACATTTGTCACCTCTGTAATGTGTACTGGGTTGCAGCAGCAACACAGAACCCTATTGAAAATATGTGCCTGAGAATCTAGTGAATCTCATTAATCTGTTCATGCAGCTCCCATGGAGACTCAAAACACTTTATTTATAAAATTATAAAATATTCCCACATTTTATAAACATAAGCTTAAGAATTGTTGTCTCTTGCACAGGATTTCTTCCTTCTCCTACAAATATAATCTGACTAGATTTGTTTACCATTATATTTGCAAACTCAGATGCAAGTTTAGTTACATACTCCTTTAATACCTTGTTGCATCTCATAGCAAATCATCACTGCTGGCACTCAATTTTATTGCACCCCATGACATCCAGGTTCTTAAAATCCCACCTTTTCTTCAAAAGGATGTGTGACTACAGGATGACTACACTACATGAACATCTTGATGTTAAAAATAAAATCTCTCTCTCATCAACATGAGGAAGAAATACCAAAAAATCCGCTTTCCAAAAACTAGAAAGCAAATTGTTATAAAACAAAAATCATCAGGAACTGTAGACATGTAACTCACTCATTACAGGGGAGGGGGGGGGGAAAAAAAGGAATTAACCTACTTTTTGAATACGTGCCATAAACAATGAAAAATTGTTTCTGTGCTCTTGGAGCACAAGAGGTTCAGGGTAAATATATCAAACACTGCAGGGAAGACAGTTTTGCTTTCTATAGAATAGGATTACAGGAAATTCTAGCAAAAAAAAAAAGAAGTTGCCCTGGAAGTTTCACCAGTAAATTAGAGTGATAATATGCAAGTGATAACTAATCCTTATCAAGTGAGTCAGAGGAACACTGATAGGCTGTCACAGATAACCAAAGATCAGGGAATATGACATTTTTATGGATAATTGTTGTCAATCATTTCCTTTGTCAGTAACAATGTACAACGTTAATAGTAATTTAGGAGTCTGAGCAAAATTTAGGATTCTGACAATTTCAAAGAAAATTTCTTGCTGTTACTGCAAGAAAAAGTGTGATTCTGTGTAATCCCTTACTGATGCATTAAGTTAAACAGTAACATCTTGAACGTACCCTGTTGTACAACTCGGTAAACCTCGAGTCACACAGAATCACAGAAAGTCAGGGGTTGGAAGGGACCTAGAAGATCATCTAGTCCAACTAGTGTCAGTACGATCTGACACTAACACCAAGACATTGCCGCAGCACTTGACAGAGTACTTTGCAAATATCCTCTTAGATGCCAACAGCTCATACCCTTGAAACTCCACTCTGCAGCACACAGGCAGCTTGTTTTCTGAGGAAAAGTAGCTCCTATCGCTACTGTTAATGCGGTAATTAATTAACTATCTTCTACAAGGTGGAAAACACTTGACTTTGAGAACAGCCTTCTGTTTTTGCTGGTTGATATTTAAGCAAGCAGCAGTTTCTTCCCCTGTGACGGCACTGGCTACGATGGAGAGCAAACAGTCCAGCTCCGGCCCTTCGCCGCTCCATGGCTGGGTTTGGCGTGTGCTCTGTGCCACCTGCGAGGTGCGATTCTGAGGGGTTAAAACAAGAAAATCCTCAATTTTCAAGGGTAGAAACGGCCGCCGTTTTTACTCCACCCCCGCGGAGTATAAACCCGGACACGCAAGCAGCCCACACAGAACCCCTCAACTCAAGACCATCATCATTACCACCCCTCTCGCCAGGCCTCAGAGCCTCCCGGTTCCACCCCAGCGGCGGCAGCAAGCGCCTGTGCAGCGCAGCGCAACTACTGAGGCCCGGTGCTGAGGCCGGCCCCTTTATCCCGCCATTTCCCCTCCCCAGGGGCGGGGCCGGCGCTGCCATGGCGGGGCCCAGGAAGGATCCCGCTCCCGCGTCACGTGGTCTCTCTCCCCGCGTCACGTGACCGCTCTCCCCGCGCCGCGCGCGCGCTCCCTCAGCGTCTCTCCTCCCCCTGCTGCTCTTCCCTCTCCCCACACCCGCCCCCCCCC
>WYEA01007638.1:0-18118 GCA_033558465.1 Alcedo atthis | reverse complement strand
CTTGCCCTGCCCGCCCCCGCCGCCCGCCCCCGCCCCGGTACCTCCTCCGGGGCCGGCCCCATGCTACCCGCACCCCGGCGCTGCCCCGCACGGCCGCCCCCCGCTCCGGGAGGGGCCGGCAGCCCCCCAAAGGCAATTACATTGCGGGGCAGGCGGCGGTGCCCCTCGTGCAGAGAGCTCCCCCCGGGGGCATGGGTGGCCGGGGGCTCGGCCGGCCTCAGGCGAGGGGCCGGCGGGGTGGGCACGGCGCGGAGCCCGGTCCCCTGGAGCGCCCCGCAGCTCGCTGCGCACAGGACATTTATTCCTCAGCAGGCGAACAACAGAGAGCAAGAGGAGCCAATAGAACAGCCCAATCGCCAGGAAGAAATAAAACCACTCGCTACATAGATCTACAGCTGACAGGCAAAGCCAGATCCACCCCCAGCCTCCCCCCGCAAAGAAAAGTGTGGATGGGAGGCAAACAAGGCGATGGCTCCACGACCGTGCTAGAAGCAGAAGCACAACCTCCCCCCCCCCGGACTGCTGGCACTTAAATCATCCAAACGGTCCCAGTATTAAATGAGAAACCACGAACACCGATGAGTCAGTTATCTGTCCAGCTGCCAAGTGTCGTGGCCAGGAGGATAGATCACCCATCTCTTCGTGTGCTGATGTCTCCGATCAAGGGATGGGGAGATCGCAACGCCCGGGAGGGACCCAAGGTGATTGCTCAGAGACAGCAGCGTGTGGTCAGCTACAGCCCGCCCTGCCACACGGAAAAGGGATGAAACTCCACCAGCAATCAAACTATCATTTCAGAGGGTTAAGAGCCTGTCTTTGGTCTCCTTTTTCAAACCATATTTACCAACCACAACGTGGGTACGACACTGGTCCCCATGTCAGCTTGAGGTACTCATTCTAGCAAATCAGGGTTAAGCTGAAACTTCCCTTCATGAGGCAATAAAGCCATTCAGTGCCCTAAAGCCAGGCTACAGACACACCCGGCAAGATCAAAGCTCCTGATCCTTTGGGTCCTGGCTTCACCAGTTAAATTTATTCATGCCATGGCAGGAACTCCGATTTCATAGAGCCTTTGTGGGAGGTGGGAAGGACAAGGAGATCTTGGAAGAGGAGACATGGTGCCTCTGCAATGAGCTGGTTCTTTGTCCCTCACGTATAACTTTGGAGTGTGTGAGGCAGGCAAATAGCTGAAAGGCTCCAACTCTTGTCAGATGTACTTTCCAGGGTCTCACCCAAAACCTGTCCAACCCACTCCTGTCACCTTCCCACAGCTTTGCCTCCAGTACATACTGCAGAAGCTATATAGAGAAAAAAAAAAAGAGATTGAACAGCTGAATACTAAACTGGCAATAAGAAGACGTCTAGGACATTTGCTCCTGGCTGCAGAGATGTGATCTAAAGCTCCTCAGATCATCTTCCACCTTTAACAACTCAAATGCCTGTAAATAAGTTCCCAACTGACCAGGTTCCAAAGTCCTGCTCAGCTGGTGTTCCTGAGTTTCTGGAAGAGCAACCAGCATGTAAAATTTCTGCTGAACACAGCCCCCAGAAGGCAACGTGGCTCACTCTCCACACTTTGGATGTTTCTTGCTGATGTTATTTGCCACTTAATTCTATACCCCCAGAGCTTTTCAATTCCTTTTAGCTGCCATATGCACACTGCAGCTGAGACTCTGCAATGAGTAACTCATCTGTGCAGGGCCTTGGGCACCAGGGATGTTATTCTATGATACACATTGATCTAAAACTTGATCTTTAAGAGAAATCAAGCCAAACTGCTGCCAACTCAAGGACTCCCTCTGGATCAACTGATACAAGCACAAAAGTTAGCTGACCATCTCTAGCTCACATTGAAAAGGGGGATCAAACATTCACCTAATCACAAGAAAAAGCCACAATTAAGTCTTGCCTCTCAGAGGTTAATATGACACATTATACCAAAGACATACTTTCTCCAGGGCACCTCCAGCAAAGCTCTAATCCAGTTGAGATTTGAGTACTGTGAGACCAGAAAAGCATCCTAAAACTGGACTTTTAGGGAGAAGAAAAAAAAAACCAACAACTTTAAAAATCATCCATAGTAAGAGTTATGTGTTTCAGAGCAGGGAGCCAGGTGCCTAACTCCAAATGTGGGCGATCAGAATTGCATTAGGAGGAGACTGTCACACACACAGTCATCTCTACTGATGATGATGATGATGATGAAGGGCCTGTTTCAAGCAGCACTGTTGTTTCCCTTCCTGGAGGGAAGGCCGAGTGCTACGGCTGCATGGCCACGGACACACCGACTGCCATGTGGAAAGGGCACCTTTACACGGAGCTGCCACCAGCTGAAAGCTGAGGACACTCCCATTTATACACAACCATCCTCTTCAAATGCCAAACACTTTTCTTTTGAGGTTTGAGTCTTTTTTTTTTTTTTTTTTCCTTTAAACTCCACGTGATTCTTTTCAAACCCAATTAATCCCTCTCTCTTGGCCTCGGGTCGTGTCAGATTCTTGAAACAAAGCAAATATTTGCCACTGTCCTTTATTAGTGTTAAGAAATTGTAGCAAAATCCAATTATATCAGTAACACAATTTCTGCTCTGTATTTGCATCTGAGTTTCTTCTCCCATTTGCAGCAGCAGCTACATTTTTAATATATCCTCCCTTACATATGAAATCACTCAGAATTTTTAAAAGTGATTACATTTGTTTATTCTGGATGGAGGTTCAGCAAGACCAATATCACAGGCACCTACTCAATAGAGATGTCTCTAGTGATGGCCCAGTGACTTCAAGATATGTTGCACATCAGCATCTTAGAAAAAAGTACTCCTGTACTGCACACAGATCTCCTGACATCAGCAAAGAGAATTTGCAACCCTCTTCCCTGCCCAGACATGGGGATTGTGAGCTACAGAAATGCCACATTAACCAGGCTACTTCTTCAAAGCAGTAGTGGTCTAAAAAAAATAAAAAATAAAAAATCATGAACAAGCTGTTTATTGCAGAGTCTTCAAATACTACTAGAAAAAAAAAATAAATCCCAAAGTGGCTTATAGCTAAATACAGGACTGCAGCTTTATTTTTATCTTCCCTTCCCTTCCTTCCTCCAGAACCATGTACCACTAAAAATGCACGTTGTAATCAGCATATGGAATCCTCAACACTATTCCACTTTCTCACTATGACACCATCTCTCCCCCAGCTTGGCCAGCTCCCCGGCAGCGATCGGCACGCTGGGAGGGGGACACCCCACTGCTCAGCCTCTTGGGAACACAGGAACTGGGATGGAGCTGAGCATGAGCCAAACCAGATCTCCCCATTGAGCTCTCCTACCTTTAAACTGCAGCTAGACACGGCCCATCTCCATCCTAGTTCAGCAAACACAGCTGCCCCTTGGAGCACATTCCAGCAGGAGATTCAGGGCTGCACCAACCTTGGGTTTCTTCAATCAGCTTTCTCATGCGTGGGCTGGTTGCAGTCCCATTCTTCCCTTGCTGGATTTCCACCCAGAGCACATGGGAAAGCTACTCTGCTGACAGCACCATCCCCTGAGACTGGAAATGCAGGCAGAAGACCAGTGCCAGCCCACACATCTGCCTCTGCTGCTCGTGGCCATGGGCTCTGTGACACATGTGCCCTGTGAAGCTTGTCAGAGGCTGTTTAGGTTCCCAGCACCCAAGAGGCATCTTTGCCTCAGAGGAAACCCCACGGGCTGGCAGTTTGCTGCAAAGTATTTTTGTTGTTAGATTGTACATGTCAAAGAAGAGCAAGGTCACAACCCAAGCCCTTCTTCTGCTTCTTTGAACACTCCACAACAGAAACCACAGAGCATCCTCCTGCTTCCCATCACAAACCAATCCCAAACCTGATGGGGTCACCAACAGATACTGCACTCTGGTAGATGCACCTGCTCAGACCTGCCAGGCACTCTCAGGAGCTCCAAGTTCTCAGTGACAGCCCCTCCTCTGGAAGACCCTTCCTCTCCTCTTCGTAGGGTCTGGGGTGCATGAAGAGAAGAAACAACTGAACCTACACTGAGGACAAATTCTTGCATAACCTACAGGCTAAATTCCTCCCCTCCCACTACCCCACACTGTAAAAGGAGACAGGGGCAAGGGTCCTGCCAGCAGCTGTCTGTCTGTCTCCTGCTGTCAGCAGAGACGTGGAGCTGCAGCAGTCTCTCGACAGGCAAAACCAACCTGGCTGTCACCATGGCCAGACAGAACCCAGCCTTTTGGGCAGCAAATGGGCACCTGGGGGGCAAAAGCCTCCAGCTGCTCTTTGCTGGCCCAAACCCATTGCAGAGAAATGGTGTCTATGTACTCAAGGGATGGGACACCTCTCACTTGGAGCTGGGCTGTCCCAGGACAGCAGCGACCCTGCTGTGTCCTCTCCTCCCTGCCACACGCTGTGGCTGCAGAGTCTGGCCCCACATCAGGGAACACAAGCTTGGCTGCTACCAGGCTCTGAGAGCCTCTCTGATGAACAAATCCCTACAGGAAATTTTGCCCTTTCTTTTTTCTATATTTATTAAAATATATACAATTATCTTCTATTTGCTTCTCCTCCCACAGCTCTTACGGTTACCGGGTTACAGTTGTTCTCCCCTTGCTTTTTGTTTTGTGTTTTTTTTTGCTTCTGAGTGACGTCCCTGTGGGGTCTCCTAATGGCCCCAGTGCGTGGGGAGACAGTTGCTCAGTCTGCAGAGCTGGGCAGGAAGGTGACACACGGCCACTGCAGGCATTGGCACCACGCTCTTGGCAAGGAGGGGCAGCAGCTGGCACAGCACAGACTGGATGGGGAAGAGGGCAGAGACCACGCAGGGAAACACACACACGTGTGGGCAAGCACATGGGATGTGCAGGGTAGGTCCCACCATAGGTATGCTTCATGCCCTGACTGCCAACCACACCTCAGCAGCTTTCAGGGCAGGATTTCCCTGCAGGGGTGTTGCTGGGGAGGAGTTGGGGTGCTCATTTCAAGCACTTTCATGCCACTGCCTCGGCAGCACGTGTTCCTCACATCCCTGGGAGCACCAGCCAACATCACTGCCAGTTACATCTCAGCTTGTCAGAGGAACACCACCAGATTCTTATCCCACAGTCTCCCTCCCCAGAGGTCATACTCGTTGTGACTCATTGATGCCACTCATAGAGATCAGCAGTCCTGGCACCCAGATGATGTGTCCAGAGCCACAGGAGGATCTTCTGCCCCAAGATGCAGCCTGAACAGCTTTCTGAGAGGCTGTGCTGCGGGGGTCTCCAAAAAACACAATGCTAAAAACATCCCTTCCATTTTCTAATCACAAATCCTATGCCCAAAATGATAAGCCATTGCAATCAAAAAGACTGCAAACCTTAAAGATAATCAAGAAGAAGCACAAACACTGCCAGCTGCATGAGCACAGCCTGCCCTGGCCACACCTTCATGGAACAGCCCCATGAAAGGAGCATGTATTGAGGGCAACCCCAGAGATCAAACCAAGAGGACAGGAAAGATGAACGAATGAACTCACAAAGTTATTCTCTGATAAAGTATGAAAAATTGCTGAAAAGAGATAAAACGACTGGCACTGAAGCCCCAGGCACTAATACTCCGAGGGGAATCAGGGAAAGATGAGGTCCCATTTCCTAGAATAAGATCATTTTCTCTACTTCACAAACACTTCTGTGGCCACAAGCAACCGCCTTCCACTTCATTTCACTGTTTTGTCAGCTGCTTTTTCACTTGTACAACGGTCGTGGGTTTAACAGCTTTTGATTCAAAGTGCTCCAAGGGATGTGAACAGGCCCATCAGAGTCTCCAAGTCATTATTCCCAGATTTTCTGAGCAGCTTTGGCCCAAGTTGTGTTTTGTGGGTCCAGCAGCTGCAGAACACACACAGACACACACACAGACACACACACACGTATCCACGCAGCACGCAGAACACTCAGCCTCTCAGATCAAACCCCTGCATCCAAATTTGCACCTCCAAAGACAGTCAGAATGTCCACGTCAGGGGCTGCTGTTGTTCCCAACTTCCACAGAGCCCCGTGACGAATCCATCCATCCACCCATCCATCCATCCACCCATCGCTTCGCTTTCAACGAGCGGAGGCAATTTAGCACCACAGGCTTCACGGAGAAATTAGCATTTTGTGTATTTCACATTGAAAAGGAACAGGAAGCGTGAGTCAGTACAAAGCTCCACAAGCCTTCTCCCCGCTGGCAATGCTATTTTCTAGAAGATAGAAGTCAAAATTGTACTTCCCAGGCCCAGAGCCATTTTTTTTTTCTCCTATTAAACAACCCCCTATTAGCAATTCAGCCCCACTTCTCCCCATTTTCTCCCGGCCTGATGCACACGTAAGCTTTGTACAACAGGGGAGAACCTGTGGAAGGCAAAGCCCCGCTGAGAAGTCTTTTCACTCTTCTTTGCCCCCAACAGCAGCACATGGAGCACACGGGTGGCTCTGGCTGGCAGTGTCCTCCACTCCTCCAGCCCCTCCTCAAGAGCATCCTGCAGGGAGGGTCTAGGCAGTGCTGGGGGGGGGTGGTTCCAGCAGAAGTAAACAAGTTATGCCGGTGTCACTGGGGATTGCAAAGCCTGACTAGCACTGGGAGATCAGAAGGAGGTGAAGCACATCCACCATGCCCTCTGTTCCTGGCAGGTGAGGGGACTGGCTCCCTCTCCTCACCCCTGGGCTGGGGCTGCCACACTGGGGAAGCAAGACAGCAGCACACAGCCAGGTTTCCCCTCTTGAGATGCACCTCGTTCTGCAGCACACTGATCTCAGGTCCTTCCCAACCACCCGCAGAGCCACGTGTCCTGGTGGGGAGGTGGCAGAAACGACACCTGTAGCCTTTGGGAGCCCTTTCCACACATGCACCGAGTTCCCAGTTTAACCCTCACTATGTCCTTCCCTTCTGTTTGAGAGACAGCCACAACCATGTGGGACAAAGAACAGGCTGGAGATGGCAGGGAAGAGGTGACAGGGAGGGGCTGAGAAGCACAGAAGGTGACACATGCCAAGGGCCACCCTAAGCAACCCCAACCTCCCCATTCTTTAGCAAGAGTGCTGCAGTTCAGAAAACACCCTCCAACTTCTGGCAGCAAACAGGTTCCAGCCTCTCTCAAAGAGCCTCCAGGGAGGAAAAGGCATTTCATTTGTCTTTGCTGTTAAATAGCACCAAAAGAAAAAGCTGAAGAAAATGTTTGCAGTGGCTGGTGCAGCCTGGGCTCCAGCAGCTCCAGATCCCAGCAGCTTCCAAGAATCTTTGCAATCTCTGAGCTTTTGTTTTTGTGAGCAGTGTGTATCAGAGCCAGACAATAGTGCAGAACAGTCCCTTTGCAACCCATTCAGTCTGCTGTGTAAACATGCAAACGGAGTGTAAATGAGCTCAGATGATCACTTGCAGCACAACACACCAACCCTGCCAAGGGCACTGCTCTGCTCCTCATCCCAACAGCCTCGGACACGGGTCCCGAAGGATCTCACTGGACTGGCAGGACCTCACTCACTCGCCTTCCTCCAGAGGTGAAGATTCAGCTCCCCTCTGGAAGCAGCCACTTACACCACAGACCTGCAGCTAGGCACAGGATGGGTGTGACACTCCAGCCAAGCTCCGTCCTTCCCACCAGGGACTGGCTCAGGAGCACTCCCAGAGCTCTCCCCAGCATCCCAGCCACGAACAACCTCAGAAGGAGGGGTAAATCCAAAACACACTCAGCCTGCTGAGCCAAAGCCACTAACCCTGCCGGGAAATTCCTGACCCAGCAATCTCCAGGACTATTTATGGATTCGACATTAAACTACATCTTCCTTGTAGGAGCTATATGCTGAGGAGCAGGTTTTCCAGAGCACCCAGCCCTGCCCCACCAAGGACATGACCTTTTTTCCCCCCTTATCACACTGTTGGGTTTGCAGGGTGGCCTGGGAGCACAGGCAAGTTCATTTAAAAGCAGAATCACCCCCAATGCTCAAGAAAACAAGCAACCAGCACCTCTGTTGCTGTGAGAGAGCAACAATCCCTCCCTGCACTGCCTCGTGGTCCCACTGGGGATTTCAGAGGCTGTGCACCCAGGCTGCCCTTGGAAATCACCCGGCCTTTAATGGCAGGGTGCTGCTGCACGCAGGGATAACACCAGGCTCGTGATTCATGCCAAGCAACTGTGAAAAATCTTAAACCTAAACAGATTATTAAATTAAAAAGGAGAGCAATTCACTTGTCCAGCTCTGTTCCTGGAGCCAGCAGACAACTCTCTACTCTTACCTGCTGAAGGAGGGGGACGTCATTCCTACCAACACTCCAGCAAATCTCTGCACCTCAGCCACTCCACTGCTCACAACCGTTAGGTATCACCCCAGTGCAGCTCTACTCACTGCCCAGACTCACCCCTCATGGGTGCCCACCCCAGAAGCTGGCACTGTGAGGAAGGCCAGAAAGACAAGTGGATCGTGGGGAGGAATTCTTCCATGAGGATTCTTCTTAGTCCTCACCAATCCCAGTGCTCCATCACAGTCTACCTCCTGCCAGTGCTCCCTTCTGCAGGCAGCAGCTCCTGCCTCCAGCTCAGGGGACAGAAAGCTCACCTTGAGATAAATGAGGCTTAAAGTCCTTTGCCCTCTTGCTGTTTGTTTTTTTTTTTTTTAGGGGTTCCCCTCCCACAGAGAGCTTACCTGGAACCAATGTCACCTTCTCCATCTTGGGAATCATCCAAAACCCTCATCTTGCTAGATGACAAGTTGCAAGCAGGACAATGTTATCAGTTCCCAGCTCTCATCAGGATGAGCAAGGAGATGCTCTCAAGGCAGAACTTGTTACCCTCCAGGATCGTTATTCACAGCAGTGTATCTGGTATCTCACAGCACATGAAGCTCATCCCAAGCCATTATACCCTCTTCCAAATTTGACAGTATCTAGTATTTATCAGGCTTATGTCAGGGAAAAAAAAAACCAAACTAAAGATCAGGAAAGGGCTAATTCTTGCTAATGAACTGCTGGAGAAATTCTCCCTTCTGCACAGCCCCAAACTGCTAGAAGCATCTAGGGATGAAGCATGGAGAAGAAACTTCTCTGCTCTCCAGACCCCTGCAGAACACTCCCTTCTACTGAAAGCAGAAAATAATAGCAAGAGACGTGGGAGGAGAAAGAGTCTTTTCACACTGTTCAAGGATACAAAGACTTACAGAAATAAACCCCAAGAGGCAGGTTTGTCTCCTGCCAGACCAGGATGTGATGGGACAAAGTGGGGGATGTCTCCTGCATTAGAAAACAGGAGACAAACGGAAGAGGAACACTCAAGCAAACATCTTCTGTGAGGTCCCATAAGGCTCTCTGCTAATCCATGGATTGAGAAGTGGTGGTGATGGTTACAAATTACCCAGTATGGTCAAACCTACACCTGACTCTCAACAGTTGCAGGAGGATTTTGCAGCACTGACTGACCCAATGATAAAATGTCAGGTGAGAACTAGAATCACTAAATGCCAAGTAATCGAAAAGGAGAGGAAAAAAAAAACAAACCACCATCCTAACCCAGTGCAAATTAGCTACCCAGGAAAGAGCCAAAGTCACAGCAGAACAGCAAAAAGCCAACAGCTGGCTTGTCAGTGGTGAGCAAAACCTGAATCATTAGGAAAGGCTGTTCTGCTACAGCTAAACCCACTATGGAGCCACACACGGTTCTGGTTCCCCTCTTCAGAGCTGGTGATGGCACAGAGAAGGGCAGCAGAGATAACTACGGGGTTATAAAGTGTTTTGTACAAGGAGAGGCTAAATAGATCAGGAGGAGTTTTTAGCCTGGAAAGAGATATGATGAAAGGCAGGTGAAATGAGAGCAGACAACCAGGGAGCAGGCACATCACAGGAGCTGCAGGAGCCCAGGGAAATCACAGGGCAGGAGGCTCAAAGGAAAAGCAGCGTGTTCTCACAAAGAGCAGCAGCATGAGAGAAGTCACATCCTCTTACAGAGGTGGAAAGTACCAGTGGGTTCAAGAGGGACCAGGTAAATCCTAGGGGAGACATCCAACCGTGTCTCCCAACTGTCATCCAACTGCTTCCAAGCTCCAGATCCTGCTCTGCCAGGCTGCAGCACTGCAGCCCTAGGAAGGGTTCCTCTGTCCCTGTCACCGACCACACAAGGCCAGTGGCACCTGTGCTCAGACCCAGGATGGCTCTTTGCCTGTTTTTATTCATAAGAAGGATGAATGAGATGTTCCACACTCCAGCACAGCTTGGCATGAATGCAAAAGAAACACTGGCAGGCTCCAAAACAAATTGCACACAGCACTTGGGAACCAGGCGTGGAGGTCAGGAGGAGGTTGCTGATGGAGAACTGGGAGGATTCAAATAGATGCTGTAAATATTTTTGCAGAGCAGAAAGAGCCTTGAGCACAGGCAATGACCTACTTTTCTGCTCTCCAACGAAGGGTGACAGAGCAGTGCCAGAGCCCAGTGGCACTTTCTAAGGAGGCCACTCAGCATGTAGGGGGTCCTTGCTAAATGGAAGAGCAGGAGGGTTCCCAAAACCTCTTCCCACTGACCCAGGTGTGCTGGTGGGTGCTCTCCTGTGGCAGTTTTTGCAGCATGACCTGCTGACAAGTCCTGTCGAGCCTCAGATTTCAGACTCCTGCCAGAGCTTCCCTTTCCTAATCAGCTGAGGAAAACAAGAGCAGAATTCCTTCTGAAAATACAGGGTGTTTTGTCCTGTAGCTTTATGGATCCTAATGCAATTTCTCCTGGAATAGTGAGGCCAGGGTCCCCACAGGCAGACAGTGCAACAGTTGTTCCAATCTGCAAGGCTGACTTTTTGGAAGCTGATAAATGTCTCATCTTGCCTGGAGGAACTGGTTATTAATTAGCTGCAGAGTCTGGTTAGGTGCAAGCTCTGCCAAAGAAGCATCTTCCCATTAATTTCCAGAAAATGGAAAACTTAAGAGACAACAACAGGTTCTCAGCTGCAGGGACCTCCTTGTGCCAGACTGAGATAGTCCATTTAGTACAACTGAAGTGTGGCAGGAGAAGCCATGGGAGAGGAAACCCAAGCCTGGATGAGTGTTCACATTGAGCAAGAATTCAGTTCCATCAATGCTTCTTTTCATGCACAGCCCTCATGGATTCAAATTAGTTTTCCCAAGCTCTCTCATAGACACACAGCCCTGGGAATGCACTGAGCACCTTGGGTTCAGTGAGGACAGGAGGCAAGGACCTGCCTCTGGACTCAAGCACAGGCTTTGACCAGACCAGCAAGGGTGCCTATAGGCATTTTTAACCTTGCTGCCACTGCTCCAAATCTTACTGGTTTTTAGTGCCAGAAAGTAGGAACTGTTCTGGCTGCCTAGTTGGATGGCACTGAGAACAGACCCCACCATTGCTTAACCCCTATGAAGCCTTCTCTGGTTGGCACTCCATAAGCACATCCAGAGCTGCCACGCCAGCAGTGCTCACAGGTCTCTCTGGTTGCTGCTCTCCAGCTCCCAACCTCAGCTTCTCAAGCACTTGCACTGAAGCAGCTGCTCCAGCTGAACCCACCTTCCCTGCTCCCAACTCCTTGGCAAGGTACCCAGGGAATCCACCCTGCTTGGCACAGAACATCTGCCGTTTGCTCTGAGGAGAAGCAGCAGCCCCGAGCCTAAGCAGAGCAGTGCAGCCTAGCAGACAAGACTCCTCTCCTGAGAGAGACATTTAAAGCAGACATGAGAAAAGCCACGTACGTCTAAGGCCAAGAAGTGATCTTCCCAAACAACCTCTCCGGGTACCGCCGCCTGGGCCACCACCTTCCTTCCACCTCCTCCTCCTCCTTCGACAAGCCACGGCAGCTGAAGGCAGAGGATGCAAAACCCAAGGCTCCTCTTGCACACCCCTGCTTCTCCCCCAGGCCCCCGACTCGTGCAAGATATTTTTGCTGCAGTCCTTCCATGCTCATCCATCACTGCCTCGGCCGGTGCCCTTACATGGGCAAGGCAGGGGAAGCAGAGCCACTGGCCGGAGGAAATCCTGTATTCCCCTAAGTGACGGACTAGCTCCTTGTACAAACATTTACCCAGATTTCCCATGAGGTAGGAAAGTAAAATTTAGGTTATTTGTACCCTCTGGGGGCCAGAAATGTGTATTTGCTCTCCAAACAGATTTTCAAGTGCTTTTATGGTTAACTCCTTGCCTTCCAACTGGAACAGACTTTCGTGACTGTTGTCCCCTTATAAAGAGGGCCAGGAGAAAGTGCACAGACATTTACACACACACATCTATGCATGGGCAACTGGGAAGATGAAATTTCTGATCAACAGCTTTTAAACCAGCTTTAGATTTGCTAAGAAAGGAAATAATTGAAGCTTTCATTTATTTCAGTGTGACCAGCCCAGCTGAAGCCACTTTGTACATTTATCAGAAGGTACATGGAACTTGTTCTACATCTTTGCTGCTCAGATCTGGTTTGGCTCTCACATCCTTTGCACACACCTCTGGTGCCAGGTCTGTCTGCCATCACACCCACAGCTACAAGTACACTCCTGGAAGCACAGAGCAGAGACAAGCCAAGGAGCCTGTGTAGGACTCCTGAGCCCTGGTCTGCCCCAAAGACTGGACACCCCTCAGACCATGTTGGCCATGGGCAGGGTGCTGTCTTCACAGCCCTTTCAACTGAGATAAAATCCACAGGTGAGGAAGAAACTCCTGGAGCAGGCAGAGGTTGGCTGGTAGCAGGTTGTTAAGTGTGAACGTTCACCCACTGAAAGGGGATTTGCATCCCCAGCCCACGCTGCAGAAACAAGCCAAAGAGCAGATAATCCAGTGGGCCCCTGGGATCATCTAATGGGGGAGATGGTGCTTATTGTTCTGCCTGCTCCTGTTCTCTTTAGGCATTTTACAACAATCATTTTCTGCTTCTTCAGCTGAACAGCACTGAAAAAAGTACATTAGGCTGTTCCAAGATGGATCTGGGGAAACAGGCAGCTATGGACAAAGCTCTCGAGTCATGAGGGCTCCAACCAGCTTGTTCAATACCTCTGGCTGAGCAGCAAAGGGGCTGAGCACAGAGACAGGCAAGACACGCCACGGAAAGCAATGGCATTTCAACCTCTCCGGAGCCAGAGGGGGTTAGAAACACATTGAGCTGTATAATAATAATAATTAGAAAACAAAGCTCTTCTATTCAGATCGAAAGAGACAGAGGGGAAGACCTTTGGACAAGGATTTTGCTGTTGTGTGTTAGCTGAGGATAAATGACCCTGAGCAGTACTGCAGTGTAAGTAATAAGGAGCAATAACTGCTGTCAGAGCTGAGCAACTCATCCTTTTCCCACAGCGTCAGAGGCTGAGCCCTCCACAAGCAGCCATCTCCAGCCTGATCTCAATCTCCCCCCACACAGATAACATTTGATCACCTCCTGAAGGACATCATTTCTGCAAACAAACCCCGTGCAGCTGCAGAAGCAGCAAACTGGCCTTGCTGAAGGTCCTGGGGCTCTGCAGCCCCCCTGGTCTACCCAAGGCAACCAAAGGGTGTTCTCAGGAGTTGGGTGGTCCGCAGTGGATCGGCCACATCAGACACTGTGCCTCTGAGAGAGGGGACAATGGAGAAAATGATGAGGGACTAAATGCCAGGAACCAATATTTAATGATTTTACCAATTACCTACTCAACGGCGAGTTCAAATAGACTGTTGCTTCTTTTTCCACCTAGGCTCTTAGGAATAAAAGATGGTCTCCCTAAATCATAGTGAGCAGATGCCAATATAGAAAACCCTGGCTGACCAGCCTAGGGCACAAACCCAAACAAGGTCATTATTTGCCAAAAATTAATTAATGCAAACATTCACTTGCTCGTTTCAGCTGGCATTTGACAGGTGTGCCACTCAGAAGAGCCACGGTGGCAAATATAATCAGATCAATGACAAAAAAGAGTTATCAGGAAAAGCTTCAGCAACAAGCACTCATCCCCTTGTGAGGCACGTCTGCTGCTGCCTGGGCACAGAAGGACAGTGACATGAGGTCTCTGATCCCTTTCAGGCAGCAATTAATTCACTTCATCCTCTCCCTTTGTCCTGGGAGCTGTACCTTTGGCATGCGAACAGCGCAAAGCTGGAGCGTGGGCTGCAATGCACCTACACAAACGTCGCCTTTTCGCTTGCGGGTGTTTTAGCCCCTCTGGCTTTAGGGTGGCCTCAGGGCTCAGCCAAACAGACTCCTCCAAAACGCTGCCTGACCCCCCCAGGACAGAGCACAACCTCAGCCAGAGCAGAGCACGACAGAGGGGCAGCACAGCCTCTTCTCCCATGAAGAGCATGATCGGGAACAACTCGAGAATCTCTGAGCAACCCCTGTACCCAGGCAGCCTCTCCCTGCCCCGCTCCCAAGGCGATGGTGCCCCAGGCAGGCCTGGAAGTACCGCAGAAACTTTCCTCCAGGCTCAGGGCATGAGAGGGGCGGTGGGTGGAGGGTCCTGCCGGGGTCCCGGCACATCCAGGCGCAGCAAGCGGGGAGGGAAGGAGCTCCCCTCGGCTCTGCACGACGGGGCTTCGCTGTCCCCCAGCCCCTCGGCTCCCCACGACGGGAGAGCTGCACGGGCAGCCCCGGGAGACCCCTCCCCAGCCCGCCCCGACACCCACGGACCGCTCCCCGTCCCGCCGGCCGCTACCTGTGGGCGCTGCCATCGTCGTAGACGAAGGAGCGGTTGGTGTAGCACTCGGTGCAAACAGCAGCCCCGTCGGCCGCCCTGCCCTCCGCCGCTCCCGCCGGCTTGTAGATCCCTTGCAGGCTCCGCTCTTCTCCCGAGAACGGCATCAGCGAAGCGGCGCGGGCGCCCGGAGGGGCGAGGCGAGGCAGAGCATGGGCGGCCCGCGCTGCCGAAGGCGCCGGCCGGGGGTTGCCGGTCGCGGGCAGAGCCACCGCCGCCGTCCCGCTCCGGCTCCCGGCCGCCCATCACGGCGCGCCCCGCCGCCGCCGCAGCAGCCCGCGGGCCGGTCGGGAGCTCCGCATGCCGGGGACGAGGCGGCCGCCGCGGGGAAGCCCGGCGGGGTGCGGGCGGCAACAGGTAGCGGAAAGTTGCTGGGCGGGGAGTGATGCACCGGGGCGGGAGGGGCGGGGCGGGAGGGAGGGGTGGTCGGTCCTGCCCTACGCGCAACCGGCGGAGCGACGCCGCGGCCCCGCTCGCCTCCCTCCCCCTGCCCTGTGCCGCGCTGCCCGCCGAGGGAGCCGCCACCGGGAGTATCCCCCGCAGGGAGAACCCCCCGCGGGGAGCACCCGCAACCCGGCCCCGCCGCTGCACTGTGCTGCCCCCTGCCGGCCAGGACAGCACCTGCCGCCGCCCCCGCACCGCCCCCGCGTCCCCCGGGTTGCGGGCACCCACCCGTGAGCTCACCACGGACCGGCAACTGGTGCCCAGGGCACGTCCCATCGCCCCCGGCCTCTTCCCACATTCTCCTGCGGGAGGGCTCGAATTCATCTTTTTTTCCCCTTTTTCTTTCCTTTTTTTCTTCTCCCATTTTCTTTTTTTCCCCCCCTTTTTCTTTTTCTCTTTTCCCCCTTTTCTTTTTCTCTTTTCCCTTTTTTTTTTTTCCTCCATTTTTTTTTTCCCCTTTGCCACTTCATTATTTATTTCTCTTTATCTCATTTCGTATTTTATTTTCTAAGAGCCATACAAATATTTGTGTTGAGTGCTGCTGTGCCTTGGGGGCTGTGCCGAAAGCAAACAGCCCAGCCGAGCCCTGGCCTGCTGGGGAATTCCTGTGCCGTGCTGTGCAGCGGAGGCCGGGGAGCGTTGATCTTCCAGGGGGGCCCTGCTGCAATAACACCTTCCCCGCTGCGGGAACGTCCCCGCCCCGGGGACAGCAGGGGCAGCCTGGATCTGAGCCGGTTGTCTCTGGGAAAGAGTTAACAGGATGGTTACTCCAAGGTGTCTTCTCTCCCCTGGAAGTTCAGCAGGCAGAAGGTGGGAGCTGCAGTGATATAGCCAAGCCCAAAGAGCCACAAAGGTGCATCCCACCTCGGCGTGGGGGGCAGACACTACAAACAGGGACTGAGGTGGCCCCATACCAGGGAGAACTGTCCCAGTTTTGACCCACTCATCTCCTCTTTTGCTTCCTTGTTTTTTATTCTTCTTCCAGAGACCATGCTGTTGTGTTGGGGAGTTCCCCACGGTGCCAATCCCCAGGAACCAGGGGCTATATGGATCAGCAGATACCCCATGGAGCATCCTTCATTACCATTCATTATTATTTATTGCCCCCATAGAAACACAGCAGCCAGCCAGCCCTGGTACCCCATGCCATGCTCCTCTGCTACCTCAACCACCCCAAAACCCACTTGAGTCAGACCCCAGGGCAGGGTGGCACCATCTGGGCCAGGAGCTCACTGCATCCAGAGTGGTCGTTTCCCTCTGACAGCTCCAGGTTTCCCCCCCCCCCCCCCCCTCCCCCCCCCGCTCCCCCCCCCACCCTCCCCCCAGCCCCCTGCTCCTCCCTCACCCCCTCCCCCCCCTCCTCCCCACCCCCACTGCCCTCATCCTCACCCCAGCACCCTCCTCATCCTCACCCCAGCACCCTCCTCATCCTTGCCCCGCTGTTCTCCTCATCCTTGCCCCGCTGCTCTCCTCATCCTCACTCCATCTCCACCATCCCCAGCCCCCTCCTCACCATCCTCAGCCTCACGCCCACCCCGCTGCCTTCCTCCTCCTCACTTGAAGGGTGTGAAGAGCCAGTGGCGGGCGAGGGTGCCCATGGAGTAGCCGCCCACCCAGTCAGCGTCCAGCTTCTTCAGCCCCGCGATGAAGTAGACGATGAAGACCTGGGGGTGACAGGGTGAGGGACAGGTGCAGGTGCCAGGGGACCCCCCCCTGGGTGGGGGAGCACCCACCTGGGCACGGAGCAGGGTGTAGTTCCACAGTGGGACATGAGCGTTGCGCTTCTGGGGCTGCAGGAGCCCGTCCACAGAGCTGCGGGGACATGGGGACACCCCCCAGAGAGGGGGCACCCGAGCACCATCACCCTGCTGCTGGTGCCCCCACCCACTCGGGGAGCCAGAGCCACTGGGACATGCCCCCCCCCCCCAAGGGGCACAGCGCCGTGGAGACACTGGAGTCTGTGCCACCCCCTGGGGACCTGCAGCCAGGGTACCCTGGTGGCTCAAGGGATGCCAGAACCTGTGCCACTCACTAGGAACCCTGAGCCACGGGGACCTCAGTGTCGTGGTGGGGGATTCCAGGGACACAGTAGCAATGCTGGTTGGGACATGGGGGGTCCATGCCACCCCATGTCTGGTGCACAGGGGAGACCAGAGCCTTTGTCACCCCTTGGGGGACGTCGAGGACTGTGCCACCCCCTAAGGACACAGAACCATGGGGACCCTGGTGCAGTGGTGGGGTCCTTATGCCACATCATGAGGACCCAGTGCCATGGGGGACATGATGGCTTGTGCCAGCCCATGGAGAACATCAAAGATGGTGCCACACCACGAGTGACTTCGGTGTCCTGCAGGACGCTGTGCCTCCTGGGATCCCCAGTGATTCATTCCCCTGTGCTTGGGGGACACCAATACCACCCCAGGGAGTGGCAGTGGCAGCCACAGTGCCACAGAGTATTCCAAGAATGGTGTCATCTCATGTGTTACCCCCCCACCACAGTGACCTCAGTGTCCTGCAGGACCGTGTCTACCGGGATCCCCAGTGACACTCACCACAGCCCATGCCACCCACGGGCACTCTGAGGCGCCTTGGCAGCCACTGGTACCACTCCACAGTGCCCTCGGGAGCACCACCACACCAGGGGGTGCTGGTGGCCATGGGAGATCCAATGCCACGAGGGGCGATGATGGTGACATTGAGGCCTGTACCACCCTATGGAGCACCTCAAGGACGGTGCCACTCCCACAGGCAACCCAACACCAGTAAATGCCAGCGCCGCTTGGGAGCCCTGTTGCCTCCCCGCGCTCAGGGGGTGCCCACCCGTAGCGGTTGGCGCCCAGGAGTGCCAGTTGGAAAGCCAGCAGCCCGTAGAGGTAGGAGTGGTTGTTCCAGGAGGTCTTGTCCAGCAGCAGCAGGTACCAGTAGGGCCCCAGGAAGGCGACGCAGCTCAGGCGGTAGCAGCACCCGGCCATGATGCCCAGAGCCCCTGTGGGCACCGTGGCATCACCCTCGCTGGGCCCATCCCAG
>WYEA01007636.1:0-18701 GCA_033558465.1 Alcedo atthis | reverse complement strand
CACACACACACACACACACACACACACACACACAGACACACACAGACACACACACACACACACACACCACACACACACACACACACACACACACACACACACCCTCCCTGCCAGCACCACCACCTTTCTGGTTTTATTTTAAAACCATCCCATGAAAGCCTATGCTCACAGCAGTATGCAACCCAAGGATGAGAACTCACAAACCTGTTATGAAAAAGTCATGGGAACAGAAGTAGAAGACCCAGTTCAGCCAGACAAAGAGGCCTTCTGCAGCTATAATAAAGGCTTGTTTTGCTCTATGGGGGAGTTTAATTGCAAAATAGTTAGCATATGTGAATCATAAGGAGCCTAACCATAGGAAGAGGTTAACCACAGTTATAGGAAAGATTCACCTGAGCCTAGAGTAAACATCTTCTTGGTGGGAAGAAACCAGGACTCTCCTCAGCTGTGAACAGGCCTACTCCTGAAACTCAAAGGTTGAGCTGCGAGTCCAAAGCAGGAATTAATTCTCCTCCTGACCTTAGATGGTTCTTTTAGGAAATGATCAAGTACAAGGCCGGGTGGAAAGATAAGCTGTTTATTGCTGGTGGGAATTTTTGTCAGGCTGCTGTGGCTGTAACCACAGTTCATCTCCCATGGGAGACTGCTTTATAGTATGGTCTATCACAACTGTCATGTAACCTGGGTTTAATAGGACTTCCATATTTGTTCCATATTTTTCAACAAAGTGATATATTCTCACTGTTCAATAAATGTGGAAGCTCTTCTTCCTGGATTCTGTCAGGAACAAGAGGCTTCAGTCTCAGAGCTTTTAGGCCAGCTCCAAAGTCCTTTAATGATTTATTTTAGTCTCCTTTGAATGGACCTGTTTGCTAGATGTGCCTCTCAATTCCTGAATTGCAGAAGTAAAACTTCAAACTAGGTAGAAATGTGGACAGTGAGACAATCCACATTCATCAAAGTTTCAAATTCAGTGTTGTAGTTCAGCTAAATTAAAAATAATTTTCTTGGCTGACATCTACAAGTTCGATGATAGGAAATTGGATTTGGCTCATTACAATACAAAAGGGCAGTTTGGTAAATGTATATTTTCAGCCAAAATCATTAGTCAACTAACAGAGTAGAATTCTTTTTTCATTGAAGTTTATGTTACCATTTGGTTTACTTGTTTTTGCTGTCTGGCTCCATCCGTAACAAGTGCAGCCAAGCTCTAATTCTCAAGTGTTTGAAGTTTTTCAGTCTCATGAGGCATATGCCAGGCAATTCACTGGACAATATTCAAAGTATTAGTGAGGTTAATTTTAATTGCACGGAAGGATCTATATTAACATTTCTGCTTTGACACATTTTTTGTTACATGGGTTTTAGGTCATATGAAATTTTTTCTACAAGATTGTATTTCTTTTGTCATAATTTTTGTCATATTTTCAAAATATGAGATATTACAATTACTATACAATTGGTTTGTATGTCAAAGAACTGATGTTCCTTTGATTGTGTCAGGGTATTTTTGGAAAAATTCCAAGACCTCGTAATGAGAGTCTGAAAAACCGTAGAAACTATTTTCCCTTTGAAGGGTTTGTCTGAAAATGGCCAGTTCCAGTGTTCCCACCCAGCTCTAGACATTATGTACACCGTGGGGACACTTGGAAACAGCTGAGATGCTCGGGGTGGTCCCTGGGGGGGCTGCACCAGCGTGGGTACTGGGAGCTGCTCAGCAGCCCTGTGCCAAGTGCTGAGGGCACACGTGGGCCAGGGCTCTGCAGCCCAAAGCACTGGGATTGGATGGGGGATCCCCAGCAAGGGGGATCCCCCTGGCACAGGAGGCACAGGCTCAGGTGGGGCCACAGGGCCAAGCACCAGCTTCAGAGAAAACCTGACAAATGGGCCCTTTGTCACTGTTGGTCTGTGGATGTGCCAGTCCCTGAGCCGTCTTACTGCTGCCACTGGTGTGCTTCCACCTGAACAGGGGCTGGCACTCTGGGGAGAAATGCCCCTAGTAAATGAAAGAAACAGATGAAAAGGGAACTGTTGGAGAAAGAGAAGTACTTCTCTAAAAAGCATCTTTTGGACAAATCCTTCCTATCCAGGAGCCACCTTCTATTTGCAGTGTGAGATTATTTGGAATAGAAATTGGAAAATTCTGTGAGCAGTGAAGAATAATGCAGCAGAAGCCTTGCTGTTTGGAATCAGCTGAGTGGAAGTCTAAGTGAACATGATCAATTGAGTGGAAGTCTGACTGGATGTGTTCATGGAGGGGTGCCTTAATATGATTGAGGGGATGTGGGACTGAGCATGATTTATTGAGAGTGATTGAGTATTCAGTACCGGAGTAGGAGCAGGAGTCACTTAACTTAAATTAAAATACAACAGCACCTGGTGCTTGTTGCAGATAGATTTTTCCTGGAAAAACAGATAGTTAGAAATGGGCTTCATTACCCCTTTAGAGTGTTTTCTAAATAACACCTCTGTTCTATTTGAAATATTAGTATGTTACATGTCCAAATGGTTCTTGCTGAAAATTATGCCTCTGTTGAATTACCAGTGCCCGCTCATTTTCCTGGTGGAGGTACTAGGTACCTGGGCCCATTTGGAAACCACCTTCAGGTGACTAACCACTGGGGAGGGCTGGGTGAGACCCCTCGGTCCTGCAAAGGATCCGAGCCAGGCCCTTTTGCTGTATGTAGCCTTTTGTTGCAACTTTTCTGCTAACGCTGCATCTGATTTCCTTGTAAATATTTCCTGTGACTACATTTTTAGCCTCTCCCTGTAGGAGTCTCTTTTATGCCAGTCTTTTTTCTATATATGTATATATAGTTTGTTGGGTTTTTTTGCATCTTGCCTGAACTTTTCCTTCCCTAGCTCCAGGTCAGTACTTCTCATGCTGGTGTCTCTTACTTCTCCCTCTCCTTCTCCTGCTGTTCATTCACATTAACTGCAAGATAATTAGAGACTGATCCTGTCCCCCGAGTCTTTGTTTCTCCAGACTATGGCTTAAATCCTACCCTCCTGCAGCAAACCCCACTGAGATCCTCAGGTTTGGTCCTTTTGGGGCTGCTCTTGCTGTTGTATCTATTTCTCAGCACAAAGTTCTTTGATATTATAATGTTGTAATGGCAGGAGACCCTGGTTAAGCAAAAACAGAACCAGCCCTCCCTCCCACCCTCTGGGGATTGAGGGTTATTAACAGAGCTTTGCTCAGCTGAGCAACATGGAACCGTCAGGTCTCTGCCTGCATTCCTGTCTTGCAGCTTCAAAATTCTCCTACTGTTTAAAAATACAGAAACAAGGCAGCTTATGTGGTCCCAGCAGATCCTCATCCTGGCATGGCTGCTGATCTTTTGAAGTTAGAGGCTCACAAAGTCCTGCTGTCTGTACTTCTCTGTTTCCCAAAAGGAATAGGTCTGGGAACTAGATCCTCTGTGGGGTCAGCTTGCCCCCCACTGCTGGCTTGGCAAAGCCACCCCCTTGACAGCCATGCCCATCAGGGAATCCTGGCTGTGAGCCCAGGCCCCTGCCAGCCAGACTCAACCCCTGCTCTGCCCTATGGACACTTCTTTTAGTGTTACCTGCTTGCTTTAAATTCATTATGTAGCGTTATATCAACTGTTCTGTTGGGATAGAGATAAATTCTATCATCTGCAAAATCAGCCTTGAGTGGAGGAGTCTTTTGGGCTTGCTTGGCATAACATAGTTTTAATAAGACCCTGTTGCACAGTAGCTGTTAGCCCTTATTCCCAGGTTTTTTACACCGTTTGCTTCACTGTATTGTGTGGGGCTGATACCAGACTGAATTGTTCACAGCATCTTGCTTATCCCTTTCCTGGTCATCCTGACAAGCATTAAAGTTGCTTCATGTGCTCACTGCAAACTCTCTTAAAACTCATTCTGGACAGTTCCCAATTCTGGAAATCCTCTCTCAGCTTCATCCCCATCCTGTCTGTCAATAAAAGGTACCAGATCTGTGACTTTTCTTAGCCCTATGATGGGGACAGGCAGCAGTATCAGAGCCAGGCAGAGTCTGATGCTTTAGAACCAGGTCTTGTTGGTTTGGGATCTTTCCATTTGAAGGCATCTGGCACATTAAGAACCCTCCCCCAAGTTTTTCATCCTCTTTCAAGCTGCTGTAATAAACCTCTTTTTCAGTTGGCTCAGCCAGTAGTCTGTGGTGGGTCTCTTGCATCGTGCACATGCGTGCCCTGAGACCTGCACTGAGCATCACCAACCTCGTCTTGCTCACACTGCAGAGAAGCTGCTGGCCCAGTGTGCTGTGGAGCTGAGTGTGTCTGGTGGCAGCATCAGACTGTTTCGTGTCACACACAACCTGCCGTGCTCCCTGCTCTGCTGGAGTTCTGTCAGGCTCGGTGCAGTGCCTAGCATTTGTCTCCAGTGAAGCAGGCTGTGCAGCAGGCTCAGGAGTGCATTTAACATCTCACGCAGCATAGACTGGGTGCAGTCCAAGACTTCCACATCTGCAGCTGTAGCACAACCAAAGGAGGAAATCCAGGAGGCTGCATCTCCCTGAACAACAGCACCACTTACAGCCTGGTCTCAAATGCCAGCCTGGGGACAGATCCACAAAGCAACAGTTTGCCAGCAGCAGGGAGGAGGCTGGTAGTGGTTTTTTCTGTGTGCCCCGGGGTTAGTCCACCAGAGCTGAGCATGTCCAGATCCTACTCCGTGGCACCTGTGTCCTGCACCAGTCCGTGCTGATCGTGGCCTCTGCTGAGTGGATCTTCCTGCCTGGGGGGTGACCAGAGCTTTCAGCTTGGCAGGGAGCCTGTGCCCTGCACAGAGTCTGAAGAGTGGAGCCATGATTTGAGCTGCTGCTTAAAGATATATCCTTGGAATGCTTCCGTCTGCTGCATCAAAGAAGGCACCTAACCAACAGGAGAAAACATCACTGCTTGTGTCTTGGTTTGCCATACTCTAGGACAGTGGACTGCCAGAAGGTTGTCTGGGCATAATATCTGGCCTTGAGATAGCTGAAACTGAGGGTCAGACTTCAACCTGTTCCAGACAACCCCAGTAGCAGAACATCTCTGAAGAATCCCACAGACTCACACCCAATATTCAAGACCAGCATTTCTCCCAGCATACACAACCCTGCCCAGGAGGCTAGCAGGGTTACTTTATCTGGAGTTTGAATCTGGACATGAGGAGGCAGGTGCTGGAGAAAACAGGCAGGCACATGAGCAGTCAAAGGCAAGAGCAAGCGTTTCAGGTTTGCACACTCAGCTCTTTGCATTCCATCCAAGCAGAGCTGGGGTTGTTGAAAAAGGGAGACAGAATAACCAGGCGTGTGTTGCTGGGCTTCTGCTAGGCTGAGCATCAGGGGTAAGGCAACAGCAGAGACAGGGGAACTGCTTGAGGTGAGATTCCAGGATTCAGGGTAAAACTATGGTGGAGAAAACAAAGCATATTGGGCTGCAATTCCTGAGGGCTATGATGAGAGATCCTCTGAGCATTCAACATGTTTGCACCATTGCTGGAGATACACAAGTCTCAATGGATGGGTGCAAGGGAGGATGATGATGCCTGGAGCATCCTTTTCTGGTATAGGAGTGCTTAAGGGCTGCCCTGCACTGGGAAGGTGCTCAGGCCACAACTGGGTAAACATCAGGTGAGCAGCAGAGGAGACAGTGCCTGCCCTGGAAGCACTACCGACACAAATCTCTTAACAGTCTTCCAGTCCCTCCAAGCCCTTGAAATCAATCAGAGGATTAACTAAGCAAAGCTTATGTTAAATGATACAGCTTTGTGCAGTTGGATCTAATTTTGTTGAGCCCTTCCTTTGTGACTGGCTTTCCAAATGTGCCTGTGCAGCCTTGGAGGGATGGCAGCAGCCTGGGGAGAAGGGGTTCCCACCACCACAGGCGTAACCTGCTCAGGAGAGATGACAGGGAGCAGCGGTG
This sequence comes from Alcedo atthis, assembly GCA_033558465.1. Taxonomy (NCBI): domain Eukaryota; kingdom Metazoa; phylum Chordata; class Aves; order Coraciiformes; family Alcedinidae; genus Alcedo; species Alcedo atthis. The sequence goes on along the minus strand of WYEA01007636.1, from coordinate 12,786 downwards.
TGGCTTGTGCAAGCCAATCACTTCACTCCCACCAGTGTCTTCTCTTAATTCAGCATTTCTTCTTGCAGAAGCTCTCTGAAGGTAAGCCACTGACCCCTGCTCACTAACTACCAGCTTTGTGTGGCTTCTGTGACACCTTCTCCCAAGGAAGAGGTATGTGTTGCACTTTCCCTTTTCTCTTGCAGTGGTGGAACCTGGGCATGGGTGTTCAAGACGAAGCCTGGGAGCAGATACACCCTTCTCCTGCCATGTGCACTGATAAGCCTCATCCTCAGAGGACCTTTTGAGATGTCATCAATGGAGAAATGATGAGTCTCCCTTAAACACACAATCTGGCTCCTGGCAGATCAATACTTTAATTTGTTTGATGACAACAGGAGCAGTCCACCCAGCTGACACCAGCAGCATCTGTTTCAGACTAGATGTAGGAGTGTCTGTTTAGCCTTTGCCAAAGCAGTTTGTTCTCTCTCAGGATGAAAATTGCTCCAGGTGACAGTGAGCGTGGGAGCTCTGTCAGGTCCCCAATGGGAGTCTGAATCCCCCTGAACAGGCTGGGGCTGCACAGCACAGACAGGTCTGGATGCTTTCGCTGTAGCTGCTAAGCAGCCATAGTGCCAAAGTGATGTGAGGAATAATGAAATACCCCCTCCAGAACCAAGCAGTCTCAGTTTTCTGTCAGAATTCTCCTCTGCCCCTTGTTCCCAGGCTCGCCGCCCATCCGTGGCCAGGCTGGTTGGGTCCAGTGAAGCAGAGGTCATGGTGCGATGTAACACGAAGTGATACCTGGCTGCTGATTTATCCTCCTCTCCAGTATCTGTGATGACTTGTGAGCCTCACAGCTTTAGGCCTGTCAGCCACCAGCAGTTCATCTATGCAAATTTGCCACAAGAAAATGAGGTCTATAAATAATAGACACCTTGGGCCTGCACGTCAGTACAAGGTAATCCATTGTCTTGCTTGAAATGTATCTGGTTATATTTCATGCTTCTGTGTGAAAGTTACAAGGAAAGAAAAGTACCCAGGACAAAATACAGCCTTTACTCAACTTCTGACCTGAAAAAAAAAAGAGTGAAGGGGAAATGTTTCTTGTCTGAAACTGGAACTGGTCTGCCAGGACACTTCTAGCCCTTGGACTTTGCTGTGCACTCTGGGGTGCTGTAAGAAACACCCCTGCTTTTTCTGTCTCTTTTGCAGTGGTTGCTTCCCTCCCCTCTTTTTTGGAGGGTTTGTTTGGTTTTTTTCAGCAAAAACATGACAAAGCTTATTTAACCCTTTCCCCAGCAAAGGGTTACTTTAGAAATTAGATTAAATTATTTAATTGTCTTTCTGTTCTAGTTGTGAAGCATATATGTATCTAGAAAATATTCAGAAATGTGCAGCAGGGCTCATTAAGGGAATAGAATAGCATCCATAGGAGACACAGCTCCACAGACTTTGGTTCTTCAGCCTGGAAAGAGGTGACTGTGGGAAAAATAATAGCAGTCTATGAAATCACAAGTAGCTTGAAGTCTTCAACCAGAGGTGATTTGCTCATTGGCACTGGTTCTTGAAACATAAGAAGGTGACTCTTTGCACAGTGTCATTCCACTGCAGAAATCTTTGCAGAATGTTTGGGATGCTGAAGATTTACATAAAATATTTAAAAATTGGACAAAGTAATGGAAAAAAACCCAAACCAAAACTCACCTATCAGCTGTTGAATAACAAAACTCACTTCTGTCATGGGAAATCTCTGTAAACTGTCACTCTCTGGGACAGTATTCTGGAGATGTTTTGCTGCAAGCTTTGTACTGTTCTGACCACTTCCCTACACCTCAGTTGCTGGACAGGGTATCTTAGCACTAACCTCCCATAGGCATTGGATGTTATGTTCCTGTGCCTCTCCTCCCCCATGATTTCCACTCCCATCACCTTTTTCTAAAACTCACAGATTCAGTATTACAATTAAGTTCTGCACTGAATATATTTTTGCTTTGAGAAGCATCCAAACAATTCTTTGTGAAAGCACCTTCTGGCTGCCTGTGTAACATTCTGAAAAGCACAAGCCTTTAGACAGGCTGGCAAGTCACATAAATAGTATTCTCATGGTTCTGAGAATTGAAGTTTCCCTTGGAAGCCTGAATCTCTAGTTCTGTAGTGGCTTGGTTATCCAAAAGATGATTTACATCTTATTAAGTATTTCCATCTGTTGATAGAAAAATGCTCTATTGCATAATGTTCCTCCTGCTTCTGATTCAGCTCTCACCATTGCCAGAAGTGCTTTTGGGTCCCCAGACCAGCCTGTTTAAATAATCAGCTTGGAGCCAGTGACACTTAGGGGTGCTCAGTCTGGTGGGGAAGCAGGGAAGGCCAGTGGCAAGGGCCTTGGCAGAGCCACTGGCCTGTGGGCACTGTCAGCAGGCGCCTGGCCAGGTGCCCTGAGGACAACTCCTGCCTGCTGGTGTGGCTCTGGAGCACCTACCTCGGGACCCAGTGCCCACTGGGCTTACTGCCACCCACTCCTGATAATGTATTTTACGAGCTCAGATCAAGTCTCATTTGCTTCTCTTTCAGCATATGTAAGGCTGTTCACTTTTGGTCACGATGGTGCAAAGGGCAGGATGTGTCTATTGCAGGTGTACTGGGAGTTTGCAGCCCAGTTGCCAAGAACTTGCAGCCACCAGAAGAAAAGGACAGTGGGTGCAAAGGTGGGTGCAGTTCATGTCACTCCTGCTGTGTCTGTTCTGCTGGGCTGGGTGCAGACTGCTGTTTCTGTAGGATAGACTAAAAAAAATAGCAGTGCCAACAGCAACATGTTTCTTGATACAAATTCTCATCTCCAAAGCACCATGAGAACTTCAATTAATCCAAACTATCCCAGAATGTCTTGCTTTGTAGCAGTCACTGGGAATATATGATCCCTACATGTAAAACAAAGAGCCTGGAAACTATTCAACAGGCAAGCAAAACAGGGAACATGTAAATCAGCAAAACAAGGGGAAAGTGTTGAGATGAGTGAATAGAGGAGGGAAATACTGGATTCGGTGCCTGATTCCTAATCCCTAAACTGTCTTACTGTGGTATTGTGAAAGCCAGAAGGAATAAACCTTCTTGCCATCAAGAAACTATGTATTAATACAGTACTGCTAAGGTAATTAACCAAATCAGACTTAGTCCAGTGCTGAAAAGGATTTCTCCCCCCAGGGATAAGCAGATGTCTCAATCTAATTATACAAGTTATTTAATCAGAACCAGAGGTCAGGTATCTAATGAAAACACTACCTAATGTGGGGGAGAGTGGCTGTAGCTCTGAAGCAGTGCAAGCAGAGAGGGGACACCAGCTTCGAAATGGGCACTCTTTCTAATGCTCTTCTGCCTTCTTCTTGGACATGACCTGAAGTAAGATCTCAGGATAGGACTCTAAAAATAAAAAAAATACCAAACCAAAACAAAAAAAAATCAAACATACTTCACTCGTGAAAAGAACACATTATAGCAAAAGTTTGTTTCACTGCCTGGGAAAGAAAATGATCCTATGAATGTTATGGGTGCTCCACTCGCTCGGAGCGAAGAGCTGTGCTCTGTCTGGACCAGATGACAGCTCTGTCACCGTTTTGCTAGCCTTGCTTCTCCTGGTAAAAACTGTAACAGATGCCTAAAGCCTGCCAGTTTCTGTAGTGTGTAGCTGGTAGTGGGTGTGCAGCTGTGAACACCTGGAAAGCACACCCTGTGGGCTGGCAGGAAGGGTGCTGTCTGTTCCCAGGGACAGCAGAGCCCCTGAACCTGTGATTCTTGAGGCAGAAGGGTGTCTGCAAAGCGAGTGGAGAATCTCTCCCGCCAGGATGGTTGTGTTGCTATCACCAGGAGCCTTGTGTGGGCTTTCTGGACAGTCACAGCACAGGGTCCATGCATGCTATAGCCCTGAGAAGTCAGAGGAGTTTAACTCCTTTAGTGTTGTTAGAAATGAAACCCAGGTACTTCTAACAGTTATTGGTAACAGCTTCACACAGGGACCCTTCCCATGTGCTCAGGGGAAGCTGCTCCCAGGTGGAGCCACTGAAGAAGGGCAAGAGGCTCCTGGCAGGACCACCCCTCTCAGTGCTCGCTTCAGGATCCTGCCTTTGTTTAGCACATTCCATGAGTCTTCCCTCTTGATTTCTTCCCAACAGCTCTGTCTGCATCTCCACCACTGCAGTCCAGTTCCTGATGCCAGCCATGATCTGCTGCTCCTCTTGTGGGCTTGACAAACATCCCCCTCCATTCTGAGGCCAGACTGGTCAGCAGTGCCACGTTGCCTAGCGATGCATTTCTTGCTGTCCCATCTCATTAAGCTGTTTTAGCCACATGCACCCATGGGGGAGTCAGAAGGTAATGCCGGCCCTGGCTGCTTTAATTGGCTTCTTGCCTGTGTGTGCACATGCATTGCAGAGTGTCAAGTCTTCCTGAGCCATCACTGATGGTTAAGGAGTTAAAAGGTGCAGTGTGTGGCCAACCAGCCGCTCCCTTCAGAAACAACTGCAGCTTCAGTGAGGTACTGCAGCCACAGAAAACCTGGCCCTGGATGTTAAACAACCCCCTGTGAGATAGTGTTCGTCTGGGGGATTTAAACAATTCTGAATTCTCAAATGACAGTGCCCTGGAAAAGTATTTACTAGAAGGAAGAAAAAGGGATTGACAGTAAAACAACAAAAAAATGAAATGTGATGTCTGTTTTAAGCAGTATTTCTTCACATCTATACTTCATATATTCTGACTTCTTTAACCAGCCTCTTACTGAGAAGTCTTCTCTATTTTTGTATCCAACTTGTATGACTGAAACACTGTCTGCTAGAGGTTTGCAGGGTCTTCCCCTCCCCAGTCCATCTCCCTTTCCCTGGGAAGGACAGATGTGTGCCTCAGCAGACAGACCTGCATCCGAGCATTTCCATGATGTGTCAACTTCTGTGGACTACAGCAAGAGTAAAGCAAGTCTGTGCTGCTACTAAGAATTTTGTTGATGAGGTTCAAGGAAATGTTGACCCAAATAAGTGGGACTGGGAAGAAATCGTTCAGAACAGTGTAAAAGTGAAGAGGTTACACATCCTTGCACCATGGCTTGAGAGAAAGACCAGTTCCTGAGGGCCTGTTTATTGCAGTGGGAGTTTGTTGGCCCACAGTGCAGCTAAACAAAATACAAGAAATACAAGCTGTGGCACAGATCAGAGCTTGACTGAGAGAGTCCCATAGCCAGTCTGAGAAGTGCTGGGGCCTTGCCAGTGAGCTACTTGCAGTACAGAAAGAACAAAGAGAAATTTGACTTTGAACTGTACTGTCCTATATCCAGAAAATCAGTTGCATTTTCATATGCTGTATAAATAATGCACATCTTTTATCACCTTGTACCTTTTCCACAGCAAATACCTAAGCAATATGCCCATGAATTTTTTAAAAAAGTTGTTTATGCATTGTAGAGTATGTGGCATTATGGCATCAGACCCCATGCAAAGACATGTCTGTAGTGTTGCACCAGATGATGGCATTTAACTTGTTCTTGTAACAAAGCAAGATCCACCTTGTCAGCTGTGCAGTCCAGTATGACAGAGCATGTGCATTCGGGCACTGGCTTGGAACACAAGTAGTGTATCAAAAGGAGACTGTCATATCAGAGGTGAGGATCACTCTTTGAAACTCTGATTATTTAAAGTTCATTCAGCTTGGATTCAGATTTTTTTCTTTATAGGGAGCAGCAGAATGAATGTTGAAGATATGGCAGTATTGTTTTGATGGTAACTACAACGTAAGTCCATTGAGAGGGCAGCCTCTCAGTTCACTGTCACTGGGACCAGCAGAAATCATTCTCTGCAGACAGGGCATCTCCCTGCGGCAGGCACTGATGGCAGAAGGGACTTCATTCAGAGGGACAGCCCTCCTGGCAGTGGCAATGAGTGTGGCCATGCTCCAGGCTGAAAGCAGACACAGAATTAATGCCTCCTCCCATCCAAGTCTGTGGAGAGCTTTTTACTGGCGTCAGTGGCAACAGGATCAGAGTGGAGTCTTAAGGCTCTTCCCCTCGAGCTTAGAGGAGTTTAATGGAATAAAGTCTAAGTTGTAATTAATTGGCTTCTGCTTCTCCTGCAGGAAAGAGTTAATGAAGGCAAAGCTTGTCTGGCCAAGGGAATGGTGTGGCTCCAGTAGAACTGTGACTCAGAGATTGAACATCCTGCCAAAGAACCGAGCAGACTCCTCATCCTCAGCTCCTCCTATCCCAACAGGAATGGTGCAGATTGGCTGGGCATCACAGCTGGGAAGGTTTGTCCCTTAAAGCACCTGCTCTTCTCACTCAGTTCAATACTATTTGTTTGCACAGTAAATCATTGTCTGTCAGATAAGACCTTACATGTCTAGCCTTATTATATTGTTTCTAGATACCCCCAGTAATCTCATATGGTCTTTCTACAGGAATGAAGGAAGTGGAGGTTAGTATAATGATCTAAATGAGTAAGGAAATGGCCAAAGGGAGAACAGAAAGACTTCTGGGAAGCAGCACACAAGAAGTTGTTACTGAGGGAGTTGGTTAAAGATGAGTCTTGGAACTGACCAAGTTTGATATTTTCATCACTGAGCTTTGCTCAAAAAGGGGTAGTGGAGAAATAAAATGTGTTGGTGTCATCATCCTCAGAAAACAGCTCACACTTAGTGACCTGCTGTCCCAGGCATGATCCTCTACCCCAGTTGCTCTCCACTTGCCCACCTGGAGAGAATGAGACCAGTGAAGAGCTGCTATCAGCACCACCTCTGCTGCTGAGCTGCAGCCTGCACTGCAGGCCCCTGTTCCCCTTGGGAGCAGTCAGGGGGCTCTGTGCCAGGATATGGGCACCGAGAAGAGGTGGGTGGTCTGAAGGCTGGTGCCTGATTGCTGTTCTTCAGAACCACATGATCACCTGAGAAGTGAATTTCATTAACAGTGGGTGTCAGTGGACAGATGACAAGTTACAAGAAGTGCAAAAATTATGATAGACTGACAATGCAGACAGGAGATAGGGAGGACTATTGGTCTTGGTGATAAAGTGAATTCAACCACTTTGAATGCAGACTACCAAAGCATAATTATATGGATTAGCAGCAGTGTAACAGATCAAAACCTGAGGTGGCGAGTTTAAACAAGGTATAATTTGTAGTAATGACAAAATTACAGCGATTCAGCCCTTCATCTCCCCACCCTCACACCTCAACCTTGCCACAAAGAAAACATCTGCCTCCCCGTCTTCTACATGTGTGCTTTTTCAAAACATCCCATTCTGGGTAGCCAGCTTGGAAGTGTGGCCTGTCAATAGTGAAAGTCCTGCTCTAAAGCTGTGTATTGTCAGAGTAATCCTTGTGGAGTGGTGAGAATAAAGGAACACATGTCCTACACCACATCTTTTGGAAACTGAAAAAATGAACCATTTTCTGTGTAATTCCTCTTTCCTGGGCTTTGCAGGTTGCTGTGCTGACTGCAGTCACTTCTGGCTGACTTAGTGGAACAAGCGTGTGAATGTTCTGAGTTTGACCAGCCCCAGGTGTGGTGGTTCCTGAGATCCTGTTTCTCACTGTGCTCCAGTAAAACAACAGCTGCTTCTCCTCCATGTTCGAGCTGGTATTGGATTGACAAGACAGGTGACAGCACAACTGTAGACACCTTTATCTGCTGTATGCAAAATCTTGCTTGCTGAACCCTCGCCAAAGTCATCCCCAGGTCTTATCTTTTTCTAAACTGAGTATTTATTCATATGGTTGTTTTATGTAAACTGCAAAGAGACTCATTAAATGGAAATCTTAACTCAAAAAGTGGAACAGAGCTCAGAACACACTGCAAAATTACAAGCATTTTGTGTTATTTTTGGAAGAAATGCTATAGTGCCTTGGGCAGCTGATGTAGTGCAGTACCTGAGCCCTTCTGCTATCCTGACCTTGCCCAGGGAAGCATCCTGGCTTTCAAGTGAGCAGTTCACTGGCCATTCACAGGAAAGCATTCCCTAGGGCAGGGAGAGCAGCCCTCTTGAGATGCCTAGCAGCACTGCAGGGGGCTGCCTCAGCTACTGCTGAGGGGACACCAGACCCTGCCCTTCTGATCTGGCAAACGAGGACAGGCCCTCCTGGAGAGGGACTGGGCATGCAGCTGTGCCCCAGCTGTGGCTCCCACAGCCCCCCGCCGGAGCTTTGGGAGAGGCTATCGCAGAGGGCTGGCCATTGCTGAAGGTAAATACCAAAATTTCTGTGCTTCCATGTTCTCATGTATATTATAAATGCTAATGAAAGGGTTTGAAATGAAGCACATACACATGCTTAACATAAAGGCAGTGAAGGGATTTGTCTGAAGCTGGAAATTCTGCTGTATTATCCCTTTCTTCCAACATATACTTGCCCAGCTATCAGAATTGCAAAACTGGTGCTTCACCAGACAAGTCATAAATTTTGTTCCTAAAAAATGGAAGTTGATAAACAGGGTAAAAGTAAATAAGTTAACAAATCAGTAGCCAAAATTTGCATTTCTTCTGAGGAATCAGTTTTTCAGGGACAGTTTATGTTCCACAGTGAATAACAGGGTTTTTTTAATTCAACCCCTTCAGCAGCATTAACATGCTCACTGCAGATCTATACCCTGTCATACTTCTTATCTCAAGGACAGCACCTCTGACAGCAAAAATGCTGCATCCGTCACATGGGAATATTAGCAAATGTCCAGTCATCTTGAGTAGGAATGAAATGCATGACCTGCTGGCGCTGTGCCAGGTCAGCTGCTTTATGAAGTTGCTTCCTAAGTCCCAAAACATTAGTGCAAAGCATGTGTTTTGTTATGGTAGAGGCCATATGTGATTAACCAATCCTGTGTTTGTGCAACAAGGCTGGAAGAGCTGAACGGGACCTGACACACAGGGACACTGGGGTGTCACACACGTGCTCAAAGTCATGCCGAACCACTCCCAGAGCTGTGTGTGTGTGTCTGTTCATGTCCATGCACACACACCAGTGCTCGGGGGATGTAAGGAAAGCTGGTGTGTCATCCCTGCTTCTCTCCGTGTGTGTTAATCTTGAAGGCTGTGGTGCATGTCTGTGGATGTGTGCGTGTGTACATTTACTTCCCTTTGCTTTGTTTGGTACTTTTAATCCCCTGGGGCATATCTCTGAGCTGAAGAACGTTAGAGCTGATATAGCTTTTTTAAGTGGGGATTATTTAAATGCATATTATGGGGCTTTCATAAATAGGGATTATTTGTCGAATAAGTTTGAATGCTTCCTTTGGAGCCATTAAGGTCTGTTGTGTAAATAGGAATTTAGTGACTGTGTAATCTAAATCTCATTGATTCAATAAAAGACCACAACAGCATTTTTCACATTCATTTTGGCCTTGTGACAAGATATTTCTGGACAATTTTCAAATAATTACAAGACCGTATATGACTAAAGCTAATCATGATGAGCGTACTTTGTACATCTGATAACTGTTCTCCACTATTCACTCTGTTTCTTTTCCTCTCAAGTTTTATGGTTAAAATACTTGTTACAGACACTAACTTGTTAATTGTCACTCACTACATTGAAGTTTAATAAGAATTGCAGAATCTCTGCACCATGCCTTGGTTTAAAAAGATCATTTGATCCAACATAAGCCAATGCTGCTGTGTAATCAGTTATCACACACAATGTGTTTTCTCCTTTGGTTACTTCTGAAATACATAAACAGATAGAAGTTTGAAGCATGATCCAGTTCTCAGCCTTTGGAAATTATTCACTTATATTAATGATTTACTGATTTGCACACAGCTTATTTTGCATAAAGTTAGAGCTGGGCACATTTATTCATTGTGATTCCCTTAAAAATGAATATAAATATCAAAGGCAATTGGCTACCAAAAATTTGAATATTATGGCACTTCATCACAGAGAGTTGACATGAATATGAGTCTAGGTCAGAAAAAGATATACAGAAAATGCTTAACCAAGTATGATATTTTACAGCATGTCACTGAATCATCTGAAAGGGTTATATTCATTACAAACGTATGCAGTGTTTGCAAAGGATTCCTCGGGGTGGGGGGGGGATGGGAAGAGACCATTATTCTTCTAATGAAATACGCTCCGTGATCTATGAAACCCATCTCTCCTGTTAAGTCCAGCCTCTTCCTATGGCTATGTACCTGAAAAGAGATGAAGAGTTCAGTGAAAAAAAAACAATTACACATCATTGCACAGCCAAAAATGCGTGTTCAATCCAAAACTTGCCAGTTTTGGCAAGGACGGTGCGAAGCTGAGCCTGCCAGCAGCCAGGCTGGTCCCTCTTGTAGCTTTGCATTCAGCGAACCAAGGGCCAACAGCTCCCCAGCACCCTGACATGAGTCCTGAGCCCTTGCCAAGGGCTGGCATTGGTCCTGCTGGTGACACTTTGTCCCTCCGTTGCTATAGGGCAGGAGCAGCTCCTGCCGGGTTGGGTGTTGTCACCCTGCCCACTGTAAACCTTTTCAGCCTGGCATCATCCCACTCAAGCAACAGCTGCAGGAGCTGGGTGAGCCAGGAGAGGGTCCCAGTGCACACCAAATCAGTGATCACAGGGCAGGCACCTTGGTGGGCATGGGCAGCACCTTCCCCTGCCACCCCACAGCGCCAGAGGCTTGATTCTGTCATCCCGCTGGCACGGGGTGGGCAGTGCAAGTAAGAGTTGGTGCTGGGCATTGCCTTCTGCTGCAGATTCACTAGTCTGGGGTGTCTCAGTAGCCCTGCTCGGTTCCCCTAAGCCCAGAAACCAACATTAGCTCTCCTGTCTGCTGTCTCCATAGACCCCCTGTACAAAGCTGGAGTCACGTAGGTCTGCCAGTGTTTCAGTGCACTGCAACAGCAAAATGCCCTCGACAGGGAGGGATGGGATCCAGCACAGCTTTCCAGGAAAAGCCTGCCAGAAGGCAGCAGTTAATGCCCCTAACAGCAGAGAGCCACCCTGCCCAGGCATATCCTTTCTACAGGGAGAGAGCAGGGCATCTCTGTGTGGCCATTGACATGTTACACTCGTACACGTATTGATCTGGTGGTTCATTGTTCACCCAAGCCCTTGGCAAAGGTCACTGTCTCTGCTCCCATTTTACAAATGGGAATAGAGAGGCAAAGATTAATTTTCAGAAGTGATTAATGTTCCTGGTGCCCATCCTGATTCACTTTGGGCCTCAAGCCCCAAATGAAGTCTGGATCAGGGTTAATTAAGGTATCCCTTGCCCCTCTCCCAGCACTGCCAGACACATCCACTGCTTGTCATCATTGTCTTTTCCCACAAACTCTTCCACCCTTTATCCTGTGCCAACCCTCAAACAGGCTCAGAGACTTGCTTCTGAGGCTGCTTCCAAGGCATTTCACATGACGCCCAAAACGATCTCAGATCCTAATTTCTTGGCCCTCGGTACTTTATCCTGCAGGGTGTCGAGGAAGGAGCACCCAGACTCCCCGCATCCAGGTGCCAAGTTTTATTGAAAACATAAACCAGGATTTTCACGTCCGAGAAGCTCTCGATTGCCGCAGGGTTCACGGGCCAAGGACCAGAAGCTGCCCCTGCACAGCAGCTGCAGGAGGCCGTGTTCCCCTCATACTTTGCACCGGCCAAAAACCACGGGGCAGAGGGGACGGAGACGCCCCCGGAGACCTACCCAGCGCCCTGCAGGTCTGCGCGGAGCAGAGCCGGTGGTGCGGGGTGGTGGCCTCTGGGGCCCGCCGCGCCTCCGGTGCCGCTGCTGCCGTCGCCACCAGGGCCGCGCCACCGGTGCCGTGCCCGGCCGCGCCGAGCCCCGCGCTCGCCGCCCGCACACGTGTCGGCTCGCGGCTCGGCATGAATGAACCGCACTCCGCCAATCGGAGGCCGCCCCGCCGCCGGCCGCACGCGGGCTCCCCCGCCGCGCGCCTCCGCCGGCCAATCCGCTAGCAGCGGCCGCCCGGCGTCTGCCAATGGCGGCGGGAAGCGCGGGGCGGCGCCTGGTGCCGGCGGCGCCCTATGGCGGAGAGGCGCGGGCCGCCGCCGCTGGCGGGAAGGCCAATGGGGCGCGGGGGCGGGGCCGGCGCGCGGCTGCCCGGCACCCCGGCGCGCGGCTCTAAAGCGCGGTGCGGGGCGGCGCGGCGCAGACGGGCCATGGCCGCCACCGCGCAGTACCTGCCGCGGAGCGCCGCGCTCATGCACCCGGACGGGGACCGGCTGCACCAGGGCACCACGTACCGCGAGGTGCAGAAGATGATGCACCACGAGTACCTGCAGGGGCTGGCCCCCGCCGCCGGGCACGCCGTCGGGCTGGCGCACCACCAGTGGCTGCCCAGTGCCGGCACGGACTGGGGCAGCGGCGGGGGCGGCGGGGGCGCGCACCTCCCGCCCGCCGAGCACGCCAAGGGCGGCCCGCCGGGGCCCCGCGAGGAGCTGTCCGCCGCCGCCTTCCACCACCGCTCGCACCTGGTGCACCAGCCGGCGGCGGGCGGACCGGGGGGCGGCTGGGCGCAGGGCGGCGCGCACCACCTGCCGCCCATGTCTCCGCCGTCGGGGCAGCCGCTGCTCTACGCGCAGCCCTACGCGGGCCTCAACGGGATGTTGGGCCCGCCGGCGCCCACGCTGCACCACGGGCTGCGCGACCCGCTGGGCGCCGAGGAAGCTGGCGCCCACGAGCTGGCGGCCTCGCCGCCGCCGCTGGGACCCCCCGAGCCGTCGGACGAGGACGCGCCCAGCTCCGCCGACCTGGAGCAGTTCGCCAAGCAGTTCAAGCAGCGGCGGACCAAGCTGGGCTTTACGCAGGCCGACGTGGGGCTGGCGGCGGGCACCCCTTACGG
>WYEA01007633.1:6290-18626 GCA_033558465.1 Alcedo atthis | reverse complement strand
CACTGCGGCCTAGTGTGGTGAACTGCAGTGAACAGTCACTGTGGCCTAGTGTGGTGAACTGCAGTGAACAGTCACTGTGGCCTAGTGTGGTGAACTGCAGTGAACAGTCACTGCGGCCTAGTGTGGTGAACTGCAGTGAACAGTCACTGTGGCCTAGTGTGGTGAACTGTGCAGTGAACAGTCACTGCGGCCTAGTGTGGTGGATTGTACAGTAAACAGACACTGCGGCCTAGCTGTTGAAGCATCAGCTACTAACAGTTGGAAATAATGACTGACATGTATCTGTTCTTACTCAGTTTTGAGTTACGTATTTTCAATTAGTTTCTTTTCCCTGGATTTGCTGCATGGTTTATTATAAACATAATTCCCTTTAAATATAGGAAAGCTGTCAGGTGGAATCCTAAAAACTACGGCCAAGAAGACATTCAGAGAAGGGGGCATCATGAATCAAGATATACAGGCTAGGTTATAATAGCAAAATCCATTATTAATACATGTTGACATATATTTTATGGCTTTTTAATGTATAGCTTTCTCTTTTTTTCACCTAAGAGTTTATAAAAACATGGTTGCTTTCTGTCAGAAGGCAAACATCTCTGATTTAAGGCGTAAACTCCTGCCTCTATTTTGAAAATGTCATTGGTTTCTCAAAATTGATTTCACATTTGTCTGGCTACATTCATTTAAGTGAGTTTAAATCTCGTTTAAAGCAATTATTTTTTTTTTCCTGGGAAATTACTGAATGCATCTAAGCCCATTTAAGGCAGTGTTAAACCAGTTTGAATGGAGAGTGCACTACTTTTAACTAGATTAATTTAAGATTGACCTACTTAGAGAAGTGAAGCTTTTTAAAACAGCTAGATTTAGAAGTAGCTCTTGGGGAAAACAAGGATTTCTTGGGAGCTTAGATTTCAAGCACATTAGACATGAAGCTTAATGTAGCAATTACTGGTTAAAATGTAGTCCTAGAACCCTGACTTCCAGTTTTGGCAACAACTGTTTAATTTCTGCTTAGATAAACACAGTAGATCAGTAATGGTAGCTTGATACTTCTATCTTCATAGTCATATCTGCAAAAGAAATAGAAATCAAAGTGAAATAACATGATTTTTTAATTTCAATCACATTTACCAAGGCAGATCCTGTATCACACTGAAATTTTGCAGAAACTAGTTCTTCCATCAAATCATAGACAATAAGTAATGGCAAGTGAAACTCCATCACAGATGTAACAGAGGTTTTTAATGTACAGTTCCACTGAAATGTAAAGAGGATATTATGACAGTGCTTACATTCATGTGGAATATTTGTGGCATATATATATATATATGAAGCTGTGTTTTCAGGAAAACAAACTCCAATCTTAAGAATTCTGTAGGTTTTTTTTGTAACAGCATAAAAAAAAGATATTCTTCAAATTTTGCAGGCAATAAAAAGAAGGAAAAAAAAAAAAGAAACCAAACTGACTTTATTGATGAGTAAAAGCTTCTTGGACCTGATGCCAACACAGTATCTAGTGTAATGACTTGGACTTGCACTCCAGTGCATAGATCCTGTTGTGGGCATTGTGTTGGCAGCCAAGAAAAATGAATGAAAATCCTGATCTCTGAACTGCATAGATCAACTTGTAGTAAATTTCTTCTGGCTGCCAGTGTGGCTGACACAGTGCAGGAGATGATCTGTATGAGATATATGCTGCTGGAAAGAGGAACCAGTGGAGTTATGAAAGCTAAGGCTCCTAAGGGAGCTCTGTGTCTCAAACTGTGCTCATGTCATGTGCTCTGGTTTGGTCTAAAGAATCAGAGAATTGAATCATGGAATGATCAGGGGTGGAAGGGAGCTCAAAGCTCCTCCAGTTCCACCCCCTGCCATGGCAGGGACACCTCCCACTAGAGCAGGTTGCTCAGAGCCCCATCCAGCCTGGCCTGAGAAACTGCCAAGGATGGGGCTGCCCCCACCTCTCTGGGCATCCTGGGCCAGGCTCTCACCCCCTCCTGGGGAAGAAGAAATTCTTCCTCAGGGCTGAGCTGAATCCACCCAGCTCTAGTTTGGATCTATCCCCTCCAGTCCTAAATCCATTCCCTCTAGTCCTAATTTTAGGCCAAGAAGTAAGCTAAGAGCCCACTGAGAGCCCCTGGGATGTGTTAAATCAACCAGCTAAACACACACCTAGGACATGGAGCTGGATTCATCCACAGGCTGCTTTCACTCACTGCCAGGGTGCTACAGATTCCCTTTTAACAGCACGTAAATGCAGTGCTTCTCTCAAAGCCAAATGGTGCTCTGTGAAAGCAAAAAACCCCTCCCCCAAACCAGTAAAAAATGAGGTAATTACCTTTTCAACAGTTAATATTTTCCATCATCTGGCTTCCATCCAGTAAAGGGGGCCTAGGAGACAGCTCCCCTCCTCCTGTGTGTATAGTCCCATGTCTAATGCCTGTGTCCTCACAGCCCAGCAGGGCCATTTTTGGTTTATTTTCAATCATTTTCCATCTCTTCAGGGATCCTTCTGTTCTCAAGTGTAGCTTTGCATCCTATGAGAATGCTTTCAAGGACACAGTTTAAGCAGCAGACACTGAGTGCTTCCAAGTGAGATGTTGGGGTGGCTGGATCTGGAGCAGGCACTCATATGCACACCAAGAAATCCATGGAAGGTTTAGGAACCTGGAGGACAGATTACCTTGTTAACTTCTATCAGCACAACATGCACTTGCTGATGGGGAAAGCCTGGTTTGCTTTTTAAATACTAAAAGCCTGAAGGTTTAGCTGTAGAAATGATTCTTTGTGTTAGGTGACTCCTAAATTAAACTGGATTTCAGGGAGGATGAAATGAAAAGCATCTGTTGCTTCTCCATTTGTTTGCAGCTTGTAAAGTTCTTTTCAATATTATTCTGGCATCTTCATCACTGTGCAATGTTATAAATGTAATAGTTTGGGGGTTTTTTCCACCTCTTATTTCTGCTTCTCTCAATGAAAATTTCTTTCAATGAAAATGCTCAGCTTTCTGAAATGCTTCAGGCTGGAGAAGGCAAAAAACTGATTTTTAGGCCTGAATCTGTGAGAGCTTAGTATTATTTTTGTGTATGACAGAATGTTATAGAGAAGAGGGGGGAAAATGGAAAGAATTAAACATATTTCAGTGCTTTTTTCCTTTCTTTCTTAAGAAAGAGTTAAGAAGAGATAAAATCACTTGTGATCCTCATATTGTTCCTCTTCAAGTGGAATTTCTTCCACTTAAAGCAGGCATCAGGCTTAGCACTCCCAACTCCCACGTGATCCAGAGATCTTTCCTTTTCTTTTTGTTTCTAGCACTACTTCATGGAGACTTTTTTACCCAGCCAGGAACTGTAGGAAATGTTCATTTTCCCAAATATTTCCTATAGAATATTCTTACAGAATTATTATAATATGAATTATATTCATATAGAATATACTCTCCTTTCCCCTGCCTTTTCAGGGGCAAACAGAACCTAAAAAAATCCTATTTCCAATGCCTGTGGATGTTGGCATCGTTTCCCGGGAGACTAAGACAAGAGTTTTACAGTAATTACATATTTATATATCTATTAGTCAGCAACGTAATGGATTGTTGTTGCAAAAGTAGAAGAGTGTAAGATAACCCCAGATATAAGGTAATACTATGAGTTTTAAAAGGAGAAGTGTATGACTAACAAAATATTTTCTGTGTTCTCAAGGCTAGAGAAGAATTTGTGGTTTATCCTGACAACTCTTTACTTGAAAATGCTCAGACCATATGTTCTTGAGGCCAAAATGCTTTTCATCTATATTTAGACTCAATCCTAAGTGGTTTGGGTTTCAAAAAGTGCTGAGCAGGTTAGGAAAAAAAAAAAAAAAAGAAAACAGAAAAATCAGCTAGGATTTTTTATTAGGATTTTTATTATTTTTTACCAGCTAAATTAAAAGAAAAATAGAGTTACAGTTAGAGGTTAATATAATTACTCTCAGTAGTTTTAACTGACACGGGGTAAAGATTTGTAATTGCTTTGAGACTACTGGAAAAACAGTGTAAATGTTCTTTAGCTACCTGGGCATTTGTAATGTTGTGAGAATGGCAGTCTTGTTTTCAATTGGGTTTTTTACTGGTGTGAGCTTGCTAAGCAAAATCAGCCTATGAAGATCTTGTCTGGCAAAATACATATCATTTTAATCTATTTAAAATTGTTATTATCTAAGGATGGCTATGAAAATAATTCTGTTCATCAAGATGACTTTATTTCTCATAGAATGAAAATGCCATTTGAGACTAGGATACAAATTCAGCAGTGGGCCTGAGCCATGAAGAGGCTAAGCCCAGGATCTAGAGATTCAGCATAAGGGTCATTTTTCTTACTTTGTTAGGTTCACCATCAATGCAGGGTTCCCTCAAAGCATGGAATGAAGTCATAAACATTATATTTGCAGAAGGAACACATACCATCTCAAGTACACCTTTTTGGGAAGCAGCAAGCTCTCCTGTCTTCTTTACCTCCCCTAGGATCATCTTTAGCTGCTTCCTTCTCACTCTGTGGTTTGCTACTCAGAATAGTTGGTGAGATTTTTTTTAAGTACCAGTGATTGAAACGGTGAGAAATGTCTTTACATTCATGCTTTTTCTGAAAGAAAATGAAAAATATATTATTATTCCACCCATTTCGAGCAATTATCTGGGAAGTTGTAGACTGGACTTGGTAATAAATCTAAGTAGTAAGGCAGAGATTCTTACCTTCTGCACATCCTTGCCTTCTAAAGCTGATCTGCAGTATAAAAGAACATAGGCTCCTTTCAAATATATTCTTTATGAGGCTCCTGATGTCTGAATTCTGCCCACAACATGCAGAAACAGCAGAATATTCCCAGGAAGGACAATCCACACCTCTCATCTCCATTGTCCTCATATCTCAGCAACCATCACTGAGTCACCTGCAGACAGTCTTGCTCTGTAGGAATATCCTCTTGGCAAACTGCAAGGAAGCAAGTTTACACTTCACACTAGTCCGGGGATCTTGTTAAAATAGAATAGCTTGTCAAAAATACACACATGTGGGTGTGGGTATACTGAGTTAGCCACAGAATATTCCAGGGCATGGTTTGTATATAACAAAACTGCCTGTCCCTCCCCTTCCATCTGGAAATATGAGCATCAGCAAGTCAGCTTGCAAAGATGTGTACGTGTGTGTATTTAGTAACAGTGGCAGAATCACATTTTTATGGCATTTTTTTCTCTGTCAGGGTAGGAAAAAAGCTAAATGTATAGACGTGTGATTGAAAATTGCCTATTTAAAATACAGTGTGTCCAAAACAGATCTACTAAGCTCATGTGGAAAACAGGTATGCTATGTATCATACATTTTTATTTTTAAACCACAAAAAAAACTTCCTTTCTCTCTTCAGACCTCAAAGCAACTGCACCATTTTAGCTCCATCTTGTAGCAAACCCTTCATCCCAAATAGCCACCAAGCCACCAGATTTCTGTGCCAATGACAGAAGTCTGAGATGTCAAACAACTTAATTTGATTTCTACACCGGAAAATGTGGCAAATTTGGGTAAAAATATGCCTCTAATTGACATTTAGATCCATGTATGCTCTCAAACAAGTGCATACATGGTGTTAATGGAAGTATATCTGCAATGTATATATTCAGTTGTGCTATGGTGTAAGAAAGAGGCAGAAAGAATCTTCTTTTAGCACAGACTGTTGAAATAGCACTCTCAAAATTTTTCTGGAAAGAATAAGAATAACAGAGATAAAATTTCTGGGTTTCTGTTGTTCATATGGATTTAATCTGAAATCATCTATCTGCATCACATGAAAATAAGAAAAGCAATAATGGTTGGAAGAAGGAGTGGATGCCCATTGTGTAAAACATTTATTTTCTTTTTCCAGTTTGTCATTTGAACAGTTTGAACAGATTTTTTTCTTCTTCTCTGGATGGGAAAGTATTCCAAATTGAGGTCACATGGCATTTAAACAATGGGCAGCTCTCGAGCTCACAAAGTGTTGGAGCAGCTGCTGTCACTTGCCAAGGAGAAGAACCAAGTGACATGCCTTGAGTTGTCATTTAGTGCTGCATTAAAATGGGCTCCAGGTGATGAATCAAAGACTTCTAAGCCATTACATAGCATTTAAAACAGGAATATCTTCAGAACTGGGGTTTCTTAATAGCTTGCTGTGACAAACATATTCATTTTGTTTATCAGTAGACATGAAAAATAGTGTATATGCTAGCTACAGGGAAAGGCTTCCCTATACACCATGCTCCACAGTGCTGACTGTTGAATATTTCATATATTAATACATATGTATATTTTGGAGTTTGGGCAATGATTGTAAAGTCAAGCAGATTTAGTACCTAAAATAGTTTATAGCCTGAAGAAAAAAAGTGTCAGTACAAAAATAATCATTTTGTCTTAGTTCTTAGTTTAAATGTGTATCTTTTTTTTTTTTTTTTCCTTGAGAAATCAAACTTGAGATAAAAGAAGAAAAACAGTCACAGTCTTTTTTGAGCTTACATCCATTCTATTCAAAAATTAATGGCAACACAAGAGCAAAGATCCAGAAGTTTGGGCCTTATGTAATGTATTTTCCAACGTGTCTCTGGTGCTCTAAAGATAAATGTACCAAGATGTAACTGAGACTATCACAATGAATATTCCCCATAAGATACCCTGCAGTATCACCACAGTCACATGGAGTTTGAACTCAGTTCCTCAGGACTTGAACAAGTTTTGTGATGGTGCCTCATTCGCCAAGCGGGCTGATGTTGTTTATTTGCAGGAGGAGAGAGAGTGAGGAGGCAGAGGCCATTTTCTTCTCCAAGATTCCAAGATACTCTGTTTATTAATTACTGCTCTTTTTATCCCCTTTTAACCTAAGGTAATTGGACAAGAAATCAGCCACCCCCTGGGGTGATTGGCTGGGGTGCCACAGCACCCCCAGTCAAAACATCTTTCCACTGTTATACAAACAAACAAATGCCAGCAAGGTTGCAGCTGGTGAGAACCTTTGTGATCCCACAGGAAGGAAAATTCACTTTATGCAGCATTTTAACACCCACAGGCTGAAATGTCTGTGTCAAACTGGGGTATAGAATGATTTGGGACTCTCTCCATCAAAGTGGAGACTTCCAGTGTTTACAACTTCAATGTCACTATGATATGAGACAGCCCAAAGCTGGTGTGAATGTTCACTTCTTCCTCTGACTTCTGGCCAAGGAACTGAAGGTGACCTGCTCTCAAGCACATTTTGTGCCCCCCAGAGACAAAGAGCTGCCCTCTCAGGAGCTAGTTGCAGTAACATTGAGATGATCAAGGCAAGTCTGCTCTCCAAAGCACAGGGACTGAGCAATTTTTTTTGCCTAATTGGAGAAATCTAATTATATGCAAAAGAAAAAGGATGGAAACGAAGACAGTAGTTAAGTCCTGCTTGTGGTGGTCTCAGACAACACATCTTGAGCTTATTTAAACCTCAGTTTCAACTGCACTAAGTTATTTGGGTCAGTTTAAATTCAGGATGCCCTAGAGACAGTCATGACTCTTGATGGAAATTGTTATGAATAATGGGGCTATTTGAGTACAAGTAGAAAATATGTTCCCTGTTAAATCACTGTCACCCCAGGCAAGAATATTATTCTCCTAACTCTTTCCTGTGACCTTCTTCCTTCCTCCCTTATTCATTTGCTCCAAGGGCTGATGTGTCTTTACCACACTTAATAGCTCCCCTGATGGCTACAAGTTGCATTGTAGGAGGTAGAAATTACATTTCATAGTCCTTTTGTCTTTCTCATTTTTGGACTTGGGCTTTGACTAAGTCCAGAGGGGCAGAAAGATGCTGAATAATTTATTTTGATTTCTTTTTTTTTTTTTTTACATAATCATCCCATCCAAAATACAAAGGGAGAAAAAAATACTAATGAACAGCCACCCTCTGTATAATATCAGTTCTGTGACACAGTCCCAATGTCATTTGAAGTGCTGCTTCAGAAATGCTTTGCCACAGACTCATTATCTGTCATCTCAGAAGGAAGACAGGCCAGGAGACAATAGTGTTTTATCTATCTATCTATCTATCTATCTATCTATCTATCTATCTATCTATCTGTTATTACTGTCACTTCCCAGCCTTCCTCCCACATACAGTAGAGCCTGAATACCACATATAACACACCCTTTGTTCTAATGCTGATCAGCCTAGGCATGGTGGTAGAATCAAGCATTATGAGCTTAAAACTATTTGAAAATGTTTCATTAAGTACTGTGGCCAGCTTATTAATGAAATTATTATAGGACCTAAAGTGGTTAATATTCTTAATTATTATGTAGGAAGCTCATGTTTAGGAAGTAAATTTCCCCTTCACAAGGTTTGAAAAGCTAATGAAAGTTGCATCTTAAATATATTTGGGTTAATGCCAGACAAATAAATTTCTAATAAACTTGGGTTACAGTTCTAATTTTCATGAAATGCATAAAACAATAGAAAAACATGAGAAATGAAAATTAGGTATAGTATAGTACAGAAATATCTTCTTCATGTCTTTCCATCTTAAGCCTATCAATTTTTAAAGGGCTGTTAATTATTCCATTATGGGTGCAGAATGAAAGCCTTTGCAGAATGGTTTGCAGTGCTGAGGTTAGCTACAGGATCTGTGCAGTAGTCACAGGAGATGATGTCAGGATCAGCTCTGACTGCATACAGAAGGGCACATTCAGCTCTCAAAAGCAGACCTCAGAAACACCCCAAGAAAACTTTTTGTCATTAAAAGATTTCATCTGGAAATGACATAATTCTCAATGATGGCTGGAACTGTTCTCATACATGAAAGCACATTATGTCACATGAATTTTTGAAAGACATGATGTTTTTACACAGGTATACTGAAATCAAAAGCAAGGTCATTTATTTTTTAAATTTCCAGATGAATAACCAGAAAGACATGAAAAAATGCTGTCAACTGAACCCATAGTTTTCATTGTGACTGTCTCCATGCTTTCAGTCAAACACTGATTTTAGATCAGCATGGCTCCATGTATCACTAAGGCATCTGCTACCAAGTGTTTCCCCATTCATTAATGTTACAGTAGAACTTAGAAAAATATATGAGAAATATATGCTGAGCTAAGTCCTAGATGGCTAAAAGTAGACAAAATGAATACCATAGATGTCCAGCTCTTAAATATTTATTGCAATAATCCCATTGGCTTTGATTTGTGTTTGCTTCACAGAGTGCTGTAATTCTACTGCCAAAACTTCTGGTTATGTCTAAGACCCTGTAATAAAAGATGAAAAGATGATTTTTAGAAGAGTATAACAACAACAAAAAAAAGTCAAATCAGTCTATAACACAAGTGTGGTTTTATTTTTCAGACCTGTAAAAATCAACAGTTCTAATACCTAAGTAAGCAACTACTCTTAGAAGGGAACTGCACAATGAAATAAGGGCATCCTACTTTGAGGAGAGCACAAATCCCATCTTTTCCTCAGGAATTTCAGTAATGGACAAGATCTATGAATAATGAGCAAGGGTCTGATTGGCAGCTCTTGGCTGACCAAGTTCCCCGTGGGGTTTGTCCTAAATAGGTAATTGACAAGTTTAACACACACAAGCCAAGGGTATTTTCCTTTTGCAATGTCATTTTTCGTCGGGTTCCCTGCAACATCAGCCTCAGGTCAGAAACAACCTCAGCCTAGGCCTGGGGTTTGACAAACCCTAATGATGTGCATCATTTAGAAGAGATGATGCTTATGATGTCTCTTAAGAGTATCATATATCATATCATATTTCTCAATGTCATCCAATGACAGGACAAGAGGCAATGGGTGCAAGTTGAAGCACAAGAGGTTGAGGGGAAACACAAGGAAAAACTTTTTTTTCCCAGTGAGGGTGCCAGAGCCTACAAGGGGCTGCCCAGGGAGGTTGTGGAGTCTCCTGCTCTGGAGACACTTAAGACCCGCCTGGATCTGTTTCTGGGTGACTTGGTCTAGGTGCCCCTGCTCTGGCAGGGGGGTTGGACTAGATGATCTTCTAGCTCCCTTCCAACCCCTGACACTCTGTGATTCTGTGATCATATATTATATTTAAGAAGAATGGTTCCTTGTTTCAAAACCAGGTAAGCTGCCTTTGCTACCAAATGTTGTTCATTATTAAGCCTCGGCTTGTCAAAAGATCAAGTTCAATGAAGGTGTCTTTTAAGTGTCTCTTTCACTCATGTTATTTCTGCTGTTATGTTTTCAAAGGTCTTTTTTCCCTTTCTTCTCTTGGTAGGAAATGATCTGTTCCTAGTTGCAGTGCATGAGCTGGGCCATGCTCTGGGCTTGGAGCACTCCAACGACCCCACGGCCATCATGGCTCCTTTTTACCAGTATATGGAAACTGACAACTTCAAACTACCCAATGATGATTTACAGGGCATCCAGAAGATCTATGGTATGTCACACTCCAGTTGAGCAGCTACTTGCTTTAGAATATGTTTGAGGTCCTCCTCTCTGAACAAGTTTGTTAGGTAGACTCTGTCAGTTGTTACTCCAGAGGCCTTCTTTTGAGCAGGCCAAAGATGTAGATGAAGCACTTTTCCTATGTTTTTCCACTCTTTACAACTTGCATTCCAATTTGCACCCAGCTGGGATAATCATTTGACATGTTTTAAAAAACCTGAAAGAAAATGTCTTTGAAAGAATCACAAACTATGAAAAAAATGAAGGCCTTTAACCAGAACGTGCTTTATTCCACAGTAGTCTGAGGTCACATGTCTAGATGAAATGATTGCTTTTCACTTTATCAGTTATAATAATGAATTATTATTGCCTAGGTGTACAAAGCTTGTGGTCCCGGAAAAACCCTTTCTTGTGATAAATATGGCAAACTGAGCTCAGAAGAATTATTCCCAGCTCAAGATTGTGAGATACCTCATGGGGGGGAAAAGGCCCACTTCTTGAAAACATGTTTCTTTGAGACTTCTTTGTGGCCTGTTATAAAAGACATGTGATAGAAGTAAATTCTGCATGTATTGAATTCAATTTGACAAGGCAAGGTAATTGAATTTAACCCAAAAGCCCAAACAGTAACATTATTCTGACTGTGAGTTGAATGTAACACTAACTCCCTTATTACTGTGCCTTACATTTCCAAAGATACAGGTTTTTTCTTGGTTTTAAAGACTCTGCTGATATCTGTTAAATAGTCCATTATTTTTCTTTAAATATTTTTTTAAAAGTAAAAATAAAGTTAAAAAATGTAGTATCTGTATGTTGATGTTACGTATCCACTACATATCATTTAGAATTACCTTGCTTAATATTCCCTGATTAATTCTGTATTTTATTTCATTTTGTCAGGTTAATATTGAATATTATCAAGGTCATTCTTTGTTCATTGCTAGCAAGAACACCAGGATCATGTATAATTACTGTAATGGTAACTAGAACTCTGCAGCTTCCATGGTGTTTTATATTAACAAGCTTTAAAATGTTATATTAACAAGCACCATTATATATTTTTGATAACTGTTTCAAAACGATTGGATGATCACATTTTGTTTAGTTGGTTTGGTTGGGGTTTTTTTTCCTGTGTGATTAGCTGGCAGGAAAGTTGTTTCTCATGACCTCATAAGTTGGTAGTCTAGACTTCAGGGCTAGACAGAATACTTTTGCTGCAAACTAACTGCTAAGCTCTAACAGCTGTGGGCTGTACATTAGGAGAAATGTGTTACCCCTGGGAAGTCATATCTGACATCACCACCAAATGGCATATGCAAACTTTTGGGATGGGCTTCAAAACTTTCCAGTGTGAGCTACTGCAAACTGAGCCCTTTGCTTGCTTTAAAATGGAGAGGTGAGACGGAATCCTCAGTTAAAATATCATACCTATTAAAAAGATGACTTTGGCCTGCAGCATTCCATTTTTAATTCCATTTAATTCCCTTGTTAACTGTCAATTTTAAATGTCTCAAAGCCTAAGACTGTGTATAAACAAATGCCTTCTAAAATTGGATGATAAGCATTTAGTGGGTTTAGTATTTCCTTACATAGTCCACCTTCTTGAAAAAGATATCAAAAATATCAAAAATTCAAATGCCATTCAGGCAGTTTTAGACTTGTCAAAAGTCTTTCTGAAGCTGGTCGTGCAAATGATAGTTCAAAGTCAAAATTGGTGAAATATTTTTTCCTTAGAACAATTCCTTTATTTACCAGGTGTCTAGCCTTTTAAGACTCACTGGAAAGTAAAAAAAGAAGTAATTCTTTTGAAATTATTGACAAAAACATGTGAATTAGGGTTTTGGGTTTTATGGATGTCCAGTTTCAAGAACTCCTAGACATAGGAGTTGGGGAATATTATATAGG